>CM068306.1:65613572-65811955 GCA_034768735.1 Schistosoma mekongi | reverse complement strand
ATATGCCCGTTGCACCTTTGTGACTGTTGGACACAGTAGTCTAGTGGTGAACGCGATGGCGTTTGGCATGAAGCGGACTGAGTTCGAATCCCAGTGTGAACATCAACATTGGGATGCAGGTACATCAAGCCCATGAGTTTTAAATAAGATGAAACGCGCGTCCTGGACTCCGCTTGCCAGTCACAATCCAACTTAAAATAATTAACTATAAGTAATTACGTATATATGCCCGTTGCACCTTTGTGACTGTCTGGACACAGTAGTCTAGTGGTGAACGCGATGGCGTTTGGCATGAAGCGGACTGAGTTCGAATCCCAGTGTGAACATCAACATTGGGATGCAGGTACATCAAGCCCATGAGTTTTAAATAAGATGAAACGCGCGTCCTGGACTCCGCTTGCCAGTCACAATCCAACTTAAAATAATTAACTATAAGTTCGTTATTTTGATTATAATCATGCTGTTTCAATTTTTTAAATGAATTCACAAAGTTCTTTTGAAAATCCGTAGTCCAATCATTATAGTTAAAAAAAACAACTATTGAATTGATATCAAGTATCTTACTTAAGCACTAGAAATAATCCTCAGACTACTAGAAAGAAAGAGAAATCCAGTTATTTTTGTCATTTAAATGGTTCTAAAGTTGGCTGTAATCCTCAGTGCAAACTAATTGAAGAGAACACATAAGCATTTACAAAGTTCACATAAAACAACATCATTGGTTACGTAACACTAATCCAAATGTATAATGATGTAAACAGTTCAAGATTAAGTCTAAATATTCATTTCCCCCACCCCCTAACCTCAGATCAAATGATGTAGATCATGAAATCGGTCTACATTGTAGTAGCATTAATAAAATCTACAAAAACTTGTAAACTACTTTATCTAGTTAAAATAACTGTGCATAAAACATTTGGCTGGGTTGTTTTTCATTTAACTCCTCCAACATTATCAGTAATAAATAACTTTATCCAATTGAATTAAAATTACTTGTAAAAATAACATTTTGATAATTAGGTTCACCAACTGAATAAAATGGAAAATGACCTGATTTGCCAGGTACGACACATTTGCTGAACACTAAGCATGTTGCATATAATTTTAGACTAGTTAATGAAGAAAAGATAACAAACGTAAAAGAATACGCTGAACTCAAATTATTTTGTGGTTTTACGTCAGCTGATTTGCAACCTAGAAACATCAGTAAAATTTATTTAGCTTCATTGTACGCCTATAGTATAACGTAAACCACGAACTATATGTAGCGTCGTAATCATCTTTGCAATTACGAAAAAGTTTCAAAACTATTACTAGTTGGTTTGAATTAAACAATCATTGATCACCAGGAAGCACTGAACAGTTATATAATCCTAGTGTGGAACTCTTCGACAGTGCACATCCATGACCTCAGTATTAGTTGATTTTAAAATTCTAGAAGGTCATTTGAAAACACATGGAGCCAGGTGCGCAAATAATGGGAATGAATATTAGGATCTACATAGCAACAACTGCATCATGAATAGGTTAATTTGTAGGTTACGAATGAATAGGGATGTGAAAACATGACTCAAGAATGTTAATCATATAATTAAACTGTAGCCATATCAATAACATTTATGTTATACTGATTTTGATGCACAGGATATATTTTATTAATCAGAAAAGAGCAGGAAGAAATATTTGATCAGAATAAAATGAATTCATTTTAGTTCGTTTGGTTCTCTTCAGTTGCATATAGCCTATAATATTTTTAATAATCAAAATTTTTTAAGAGGTGTGAACATACTTTCAGAAACCAGTTAGAGATTGTTGTCGAAACTTGACAACAGCATTATGTAACACCAGAATACGACATTGTAATTATATACCCATATGTCAATAAACGTTCTGGAAAATTGTGTGGGGGGGAGGGACTAGAAATAAGTGATTACTTAAGGAACAGATGTTAATGATGATAAAGAAGAAGAGTAAAGTTTAATTAGTTAACGATGAGAAATATTGAAGCTAAGAGAAAATGATGTAATAATATGATGATAAAAAAGAGTAGAAAGAAAAAAAATGAAATACACTCTTCATAATGTATAGAATTAGCTGTGAGTTCCCACGGCAACAAAAGAAAATACTTACAACTATTTACATTAAGACGCATAGACCGATTTTCGATGTTTGATGGCAATAGCTTCAGGGTACTACAGATTGGCTGTTTACTAATCATCTTGAAAGATCTCATAATGTCATTCTCATGTCCTGGGTCTAAGATGTGTTTTCATATAAAACTGATTTTTAACAATTAAATACCTCGAATCAATCATACGTTACAGAACTGAAAGCTTAATTGACTTGCGTTGGCCTTTCCTCTCGAATGCAGTAAAAAAACAACCTCAACAAATGAACTATGTTCTTATCTCTACGAAAGCAGTTGAACTGATACATGTTCAATTAAAAT
Source organism: Schistosoma mekongi (assembly GCA_034768735.1). NCBI lineage: Eukaryota > Metazoa > Platyhelminthes > Trematoda > Strigeidida > Schistosomatidae > Schistosoma > Schistosoma mekongi. Next base: position 65,809,506 of record CM068306.1, on the reverse strand, counting down.
GAGCCACTCAAGAGAATTCATATTTTAATAATAATAATAGCTCTATTCAGTAGTATGTTTAGTACAATACGAATTTTCAGCACAAAACGTCTCAACAAGTTATTATTTTTCTATGTACATAGGAATATAGCAACACCGCCGACACACATATTCTGACAATAGAACAATCCTGACGAAAAATCTTAAGACCTTATAGCGATATCAAATTGTCATTATACAGGTCATGTATCCAACATTCTTGAACTATGATAAAGCCATAGTTACGGTACATATTTAGACTAAGGAGAAATTGTAATAAGCTCACTTTTCCAATAGGTGGTTTGCAGTTAAGACTAAAAATTTTAGAAATAGACATGTGATGAATATTGATCCTTTTTAACGTGTGTTGTCAGCCACTCAAAATGTCTTCTCATAGATCTTACTGTATTATTCACAACAGGTCGTATACAATTTATATGGGCTTGTGAGTACACAACTCGATTTTAGAACATAATTGAGTAGTTACGACAAAAGACGAAAAAGTAACTTTTTTGAAATATTTGGAAAAATGGTAGCCCAAGATCTCAAACAGGCCGCCATTCTCATATGCCTACTATAAATTCAGATTCAAATATAGAAACGCCTTTATTATAATCCACTTATATTTAAAACGATGAAGTGAATTTAATTTCAAATAAATTCATTGACTTTGATCATTCTATCAAATCATTTTTATCAGTTCACCTCTTATGAAATCATATCATCAGAAGTAATCAGCAGAGTACAGAGTTTGTTTTACTCATTATGTATAATGTTCAATGTGAATATGCAGTGAATACATTCAGTTGATGTTTTTTTTTACAGTAGAACTAGATACACATCAATTATTTTTCACAACATTCTATTTACAATCTTCTTGAAAATAAAAAATGTTTACATTAATCGTACAATTCTCGAGCTAATTTACTATGACACGAATATATGCTACATCAATTTCTGTCTTATACTAGTTTTATGTTGAAAATCACCATAGAAACTTTAATAAAGTAATCTTTGTTACATAGTTCTTCTTCTTCTTCTTCTTCTTTATTCAGATTAGTCATTTCAACCAAGTGATTACATGATACAGTAATGAGTATCAGTCTTTTTTCATAGAAGAGAAACTTGGGTTTGCATAAAAAAACTGTATTGAACAACATTATGTCTCTTTCATTCTTATTGTTTCATGTTCTAAAGAAAGATTTAATTAATTTTATTTGACTCATTTTCTAATTAGTATATTAAATTATCTGTTCTTATTTAGACTATAGTGAGGTGCTAACTGAATTTATTTTGAATGAAAGTAGCTATGCATTTACGTGAAACTATGAAATGAAGCTATTCATGTTCTTGTAGCATAGAAGGATTCCTTCACTCCCCTCAATGTTGATATTTGATTAAAACTTCCTCGAATAGATTAGGACTTTATAGATGGTAATGCCAACAAAAAAAAATGAGAAGCTTATTACATTTTTTTGATGTTATGAAAACAATTTTGAGGTATTGATGAAAAATGATCCGAATATTGCAAAATTGCACTGATGATATCTAGTTAGAAGTAAACATAAATGAATTGAGAGCCATGCTTTTACAAGTAAAATATCACTGAACTGTCCAAAATACACGTTTGACATAAATAATAATTTCTTCAAAATCAATTACGTTAGTAAAGGTAACTTTATGCATTACGTTACTTTTGACAAACTTCTGTAGTTACAAGGGCAATTTTAGTAACGGCTATCCTTAGAGAACATTAATGGCTTTATTAAAGTTGATCATCAGTGAAACAGTTAAGAGAGCATTTTCTTAAAAACAAACGTGTTCAGTTCTTTCAGATTACCTCAAATAAGGTCATCTTTGGCAACATGAACTTCGCACTCTATTAGATCCATCTCCGATCTCTCATCTTAGGGTATCTCTCAAAATCGTATTTCTTCAGCCTCATTTTAGTTAATTGTCAACATTATATCACAAATATGATAATGTACTCGTTGAGGGATAATGATTAATGTTTAACGTAATCTGGTAACAGTGTTATTGCTTTATGTAAACGATGGAGTTAAATATATAGTGGAGAATTTTCTGCAACATGTAAGATATTCTTTATCACAAACTATTAGCATTGAATGTTTTATCAGAAACCAGGTATTACTTGGAATACAATTACTTAGCAGTAAATAAATAAACCCACTGCATATCGGCTATTAGTGGCATGCACGGGATCATCCAGTTACTAAGTTTGTTTCACACTTGAGATTCTGAATGATTTGTAGTACTATATGCTAATCTCGATTTTATAATTGTGAAATTATTCTCGAAGTTGTGTTCTGGTAAATAACAACATCGAACAAACTAGCTGCCCAGTGATATTAGATTCATTGTAATCAGCTGGATTATGATAACAACTTTTATGTTATTCATAAGTGCTTTTAATGAATAAGATGCAGTTCAGTTCATAAGTTCCCAAAATTGAATCTTGAAATTATTTAGCTGACTCAATATATATATATATATACATATATAAGGTCATATAAACAGAATTATTACGTCATGTGTGTGCTCCATTTACTCACCCATCTACATTAACATCTATGGTGAATGCTGAAATAGGACAAAAGTATCCACTTGACTTTTAAATGTCTCACTGTATAAATCTTCACTTGTAAAAGACAATTCTTCCACTTAAAAATACTTCAATTGTAATTGTCTTCATCAACTAACTTCAATTTTAATTACTTGCTGTTTTTTAAAACTTCTGGGACGTCTATTTTTAATTTTGCGTCACAAATTGAAATAAGTTAAACAACCGTTGAAAATCTGTAAGCATTGGATTACTTTTTCATTCTAGTGTAGGATTCTTTTTCAATACACATCCACGACCTTACTAGGCAGTCAAGCCCAGAACCAGTAGGCCATTTGGTAAACTTTTGACAATCATGCTACTTAATTGTCTAGTATCCAAGCTTGATATGTTTAACTTTTGTCAATGTACCTTTTCCATTGTTTCTTCTAAATATTCCAAAGATTTTCTTTTAATAAATAAATTACATTTGATTATAAGTGTTGAAAATTAAAATACTCATCAATAGACACATATCTACTCAATAGAGTCTTTTATCTTCTACTTAAGTATGTAGTGATTTTAACGGAAGAGATAATTTCCACTTGATGAAATTTAACATCGAAAAATTATGTGTTGGGCATTTTTGATTCTTTTCAACTTCTTTATTTTTATTTCATCTTCATTGTTGTTGAATCATTTTAAATGAATGAGAATTGGTTCTTAGTTGAATCCTGTCGATAAGTTTTGTTGTAATGACTAGGTTTTCAATGAAACTTTATAATCGAAATTTACTTATTTCTAGTTTTCTTGTATCAATTTGTTTCGAATTGTAAAACAGATTGTTTATCTGCACCCCCCCCTCACCGTCCTACATCTCCACATACACAATTCGATTTTGTTTTTAATATTTAGTCAATTGAAAATTAACTTGTAATAAAAAAAAATGTTTTACAGAGTTGTTGTATGCATCATTGACATGCAGAGTTTGGTAAATGGTTCTATGTAGACCTAAGTATTTCCTCCCCCCCACCACCTTTTTTCATACTTCTAACATAGTTACAAAGTAAAGTAGATTATTTTTTATTATTTTCAAAATAAAAAAGATAGCAAACTATTCGCGTAATAAGAAATAAATTCAGTGTAAATATTGTATGATATACCGGCTAACAAAATTATGAACAGATCACTTAGACTTGTGCAAAATTGTCAGGAGTGAGATATTTATCACGAATGACAATGAATAATTGTCAAGCCCTGTCTCTAATCGATGGAAGTTACAATTCTATCATTGGACTCTTGCCCAATGATGCCGATTATCAACTGTTCTCTGTGAGTCCTGAAGGCCATTGGTGCGGTTTCATGGTGAATTTGAGAGTATGTACCGCTGGAGAATCACATACTAGGATGCATCAGCTGTCCAGTGCTCCCAGGTTTACACTGATACCCAACTAATATCAATCTATGACGAATACAAACGACGAAACTTAATATTCATCTTTACAAAGACAATTTATTTGAATTGAATTAATGTACATTAAAAGACCCAGTCATCAAGCACAACCCAGTCCTTATTATATTCTTAGTGCCCGAAAAACGTGTTAACTTCAGTGAATTTTAGTAGAATATGGTAATATTACAAGATTTACAGAGATAATGGTCTAATTCTAATTCACCAACAGCTGGACCATTATGGTGTTGGACACTTATATTAATGTCTTAAGTGTATATGATAAAGGTTTCCGAAATATTTTTCGAAAAAAGAGTTATTAAATTCATTAGCATATTATGCATTCCAAAGTTGATGGTACACAAGTGTAATGGATGATTAGTTAAATGTCGACACTACATGTTTAAACCGGAAGCTTAAACAAGCTCTTTGACACTACACTAACTTGAAAATACATCTAAACTGCGACTGAAACAAAGAACATGTCATATCGTTATCGGTGAGCACGAAAGCCTGTATTAAGTTCAAAAATGGTACCTTAAACCAGTCACTAACAAAGAGAATTGGCACACGCATACACACTCAACTACGCGACTATTTAAACATTCTGTTATATAAACGCTTTGTATGTTCAAACTGCATAGTGTGCTAGTTTATAGCGTTGAGGGATAGAAGCAAAATTGTCTCATCTTTTTCCGAATTATATCCAACAAAATCATTATATAGTTGGATAACTAAACAACTCTTTTATTGTAAACTGTTTACTGAGATATAATTAGAACATGTTTGGCTATTCCTGTTGATTTATCATGAACTGAAATTGTTCCTTCCCGTTTGCCATATGTGTATTCTGAGCGGATTGCCTCGATGTACCGATAGTTCACAAGTACTGAGTTGGATTGTGACTAGTAAGTGGAAACCGCGTTTACTTCGAAACGAACTGAGTCTGAGTCCCGGTGTGAACATCAACACCGTGATACAGGTGTATCCAGCTGACATGTCCCAAAGAGGACGATATGCGTGTCCTGGATTCCGCTTGCCAGTCACAATCCAACTCAAATAATGTATAGTGATGTTTCATCATCAACAAAGCAAAAGCTCTCTCTCTATTCACTCATAACGTTTTAATTTTCTCTTACAATATTTACATATCTGTATTTTCTTTTCTAGGATAAAAGAGAACGACGATTTAATCACAACTAGTTCCTTGGTAAAAAAAAAAAAGAACACTTTAACTATCATATGAATACCTGTGATTGTCAATTTATCTGTTCTGTTAGATAAAACTAATGGAAAGTTAGAAATAATAAATTTTGACTTAAAAAATATCACTTCATAAACATCTTATTCAAATGTTTCTATAATTATTGTTGCTTTAGGCAATGACAATTTCAACGATACAAAATAATGCTTGTTTACTTCCCATCCCCCGCCTTCTCCTACTCCCTTTGATCTTTCTAACATTTGAATTTGATTGTATTTTTTCAAAGAAAACTATGAAATATTGAATTCTATAAGAAAAACTATAGTCACACATAGTTCATTTTATTGGTTAATATCGACAAAACTGTCATAAATGTCTATCTCGTGTTTAGAATTTAGTAGTATGTACTTTCAGATTGGATATATCGTTGGCATACACCTCTAAGCAACTTGATAATCTTAGGTTGTATCTAATATTTTGTTTGCTAAGGCGTCTTCAATAATTTTTCGACTTAATTTATTGTTTTTTGAAAATATCGTTCATAGTTTGCACATGTAATAACTTTGAGGTAAAGGTCGTATGCTATGACTTTCAGATAATGTGGTGCCAGATAACAAAAAAAACATTAATTCTTCTAGGATTAATTGTCTGCTTTATTGACTAATGTCAACTAGCACAAAATATAAGAAAGGGTTTCTTACCGGTTACCTCAGAACTTCAGCAAAATACTTTATACGAGCATAAGTTATTTAAACTAGTGACCACATAACAATTTAATCAAAATGAGTTTGCTTACAGTTAAACATAAGAAGTTTCTCCCTACTCTGGGATCCACTAATGTATACAGATCTTTTTCATATAACATTTTGATAGAAAATAAAGTTAGCAACTATCATAGTTCACAATACTAATCTCAATGGTACATTCAGATCTACGCCTGATTACCTTGAATAATTTGTCTTCTTTTAGCTCATTTGCACGTCTACAAAAGCTAATGATTAGTATAAATCACAGTGTGACTGACTTCTACATTGTTTTTGCTAAAAAAAACAAATAGGTTGTTACTGGTAGTTTGAAATGCAATGTGTTTAAGCATGTTTTTAATTCTTCGCCTAGTAAACACGCATGAAATATGATTATTTACATGTATTCAATCATATAATTCAAATGTAAGCTCAGTTACCGGAAGATGTAGATGGATGTAAAAGTATGTTACAAACACTTCAGTATGAACATAATTTGGTTTGGAACGTATAAACCAACTCAAAAGTTGGGTATTTATCCTTCATTGACATTCGTTGTACATAGCACTATATGATCATCTTGAATCCAATAAAAATATCTCTTATTGATCAGTTGAGAAATTTCAATTGGTCATTTATTTACAGCGTGTACTCGTTCCTATACTTTAGCCTAAAAGTAAACTCTTAATTCGTTTTCATTTTCATTTCATAATGTCATTTATTCATTGTAATTTTACTTTGTAATACTTGTATCTTCCGTCATAGGTGTTATAACTTCACTTGATGTTATAAAATTTTTATAGTGATTGAAAACTTTCGTTTGTTGTATTCAATAGTTCACTATAATGAAAGTTTGTTTTAATCAGAAGTTCTATTAAAATTATTTTTCTGATCAATTGTCATGTTTTTTTTTCTGACCAGTTCAATTAACTTAGTAAATGCTGATGATGAAGTGAGTTGCTTTGTTGTTACCTTAGTTTGTATTCTTGATTGTTCATGTATTAGACTGATAAATTAAAGTGATTAATATTGTTTTCAGTTAGACCTTCATCAAGTTTTACCCACATATACTCAGTAGTATTTAAATCTAAATAGGAAAAAAGCGGTAAACCAATTAAGTCAATTTGTGAATTAACGATAGTAACGAAATAGATGGATTATGTAACTAATCTAAATAACTGAATTATGATAGATTTCTTGTGGAGATTGGTATTTTGTTTAGTTGATTGATTACGTCACAGATTGAAGTCGTTTGGACACCATTGAAAGTTAGGGAGCAATGGACAGCTTTTTCGTCCTACTGTAAAAATCCTTAGTAGTGGGCACTTTGAATTCAACTCCAGCGGCTTCAGATTAGCGAACACCCACATTCAATGGTAGAATTCCCACTTCCATCAAGTTGTGGTATATAACGCGACCATCGTCCAGTGTGATGGGTTGTAACTATTTCACTCCCGACAAGTCTGAACTCCATCAGTCACGACTTTTCACTAGAGCTTCAGCAACAATCTGAAGTTAGTCATGAATGAGTTTGTTATTGTAATTGAACTGAGACGGATTTTTTGTAGAGATTGATATTTCAAATTGACCGAAGTGAAAAGTTTGAAGTGATAGTAGAAGTACGTGAGTACTAATAGTTATAAGGCTTGCAACAGTATGAATGGATATTTTTAACACAAGTTGATAAGAGTAGTGATAACTCGGAAAGATATTACTACACAGAAAGTTGGTCAAAAGTCGGGAAATTATGCTTTTTAAATAGATAATGATATAACAACCGTCAAAACTAAAAAGTGCGGAACAGAGAAGAGATATAGAAAGGTAAAATATGAACAAATAACAAATGGTGTTAGGAAGTGGTTAGATTGTTAACTGTATGTTAAGTAGCAACTGTGACGACAGGAGTTTTTCAAATTTGTTTTTAATGCAGACTCAGGTTGAAAGCCCTAATCCCTATAACTTCTACTATATGTAGGATACGACATATAAGACTTGATGGCATACAAGACATCATTCTAAATGATTAGGAGTAGGTCTGGTCAAATTCTTTTCAATCAATGATATTAAATGTTCATTGATCAGTTGATTAAGTATTCTTTTTGTACTCTCCTAATGAGCGGCTGAATCAACACATGTATGAGGCATAATCTGATAACTTGCTTTCCAATTAAACAACCACCATTGGTTTGCTAGAAAATGAAAAAAAAAAAACAAAGCTGCATATAATGTTCGTATATTGACTGGTAAATAAATAGATGTACTATTTCAATAAAATAACTGTTACCCGACTAGTCATATATATATATATATATATATATATATATATATATATATATATTCACCTAGTTCCACCCAATATTATTCGTTTGTGTTTGACTGGAGGGAAGAAAAGTAGCGTTTTAAACGTAACATTATAACTTCATTCATTTCAAACATTTCAATATCTTGTCATAAGTTGGTGATTATCAGTTTCTAATCATATTTTAGATAAATCTTGTTGTTCACTATTATCTTTCAAGTTTACGAGGTTACTATCTATGTGTCTTTCTATCTGACTGTATTTCAACATTTCACTGGAGAGACACATTGAATAACCTCTCTGTGTATGGATAATTTATTTGCTTGCAACATGCAAATTTTAAAAATAAATGTTTATGTAGATCAGTAGTGTACTGACTTAATTCAGGATTTGGTATTTATGATTACATTAGTAAAAATCAACCTTCATATATTTTATTTGTATCCTGTTTGATAACTAAGTTCCTCAATATGTAGTTGTCTCAAAACATACAACTAATCCGAATTAGACTGTTTCACAAGGATGACAGTTGTCAATATTACTTAAAAAGATGATTTACCCACCATACACATAAGAAATGCAAGTGATAGTAAAGTATAAGACAATCTAAACAACACATCATAATTGAAACTATTTTACCTATTGGTAGAATCTACCATTTTATCCCGTTCATTCTCATAACTACAAAACAAACTATTTAAATTAGATTGCAATGATTCTTTTATAACCTTAATTTTTACTGTTTGACTGAAGCAATACAAAGGTGTACGAACTACTTGTAAGTAATATGGCTATTACTAATAAAATGCATCCTTCAGTAAGCTAAGCTTTAATTAATCTCTATCACCGCTAACACGTAATTCAATGACGAATCGATGCAAAAAATAAGAACATTCTGTTTTTCAATCTTCTAATTAGTGTTATTCGAAAATCAATATTTCACTCATTTTACAACCAAGGTAAACAGAAGGGACTCAATGAATTAAATAGTGTCTATGTAAACAAACTGAAATTCACCATTTAATATATTCCTATGGATTAGTCTAATTACATGGAAATTGTATCATGTATTTTTCGTAATTGGGGAAACTTTCCTATGGCTTAACAATTATAAAATTTAATCTAGTGGACGGAAATCAGTCTATCTAATGTACCAGTTTACTAGATGTGTAATTGAAAAAGTAAGTCAAAAGCTAGGTAAAAAATGATAATTAATCAAGTCGGTAACAAAATAGATGGACGCCTGTTTTAATACTGATAGAACACTCTGGATCACAGATCAATAGATAAAAGGAAGTCGCCATTGGAATTAAGCTTAGATCTGTAGTGATATCATGTTTATTGTGTAACTTGAATGCTCTTAACTTCACCCGTTGTGGGATTTAAATTATATAATAATAGTGAATTTCATAGACGGATCTCGAGACCATCTTCATAGCATTTCAAATAGTGTGATGAAATCACTTACACATACATGTAGATGTTTTTTCGTAGAACATTTTAAATAAAACTACAACGACTATATTTACAGAACATATTGAATTCATTGTATTTCGTTGTATTCTCTTCAGCTACATACAGGTAATTGATTGTAGTTGGTATAACATGTGAATGTCATTGCCAGTTTAATGGATATGCACAGTATATCAAGTGATATATAAAAGTGGATTAAAGTTAAGTCAAAATTTTTTCTTTAGAGTAATTACAGATATATGAAAGGAGTGCTAGCTCTGAAAATAAATTGTATTATGTTAATTACGTAATACGAAAACAGTATATTAAAATAAATAGATGAAGTTATTAATTACCAACCCACCTGTACTTGTAAAAGCAGATACATTGGGAGGGCAGAACGAAGGGACTTTCCACGTTTTATTTAACATTCCCAAAATAATCTAAGCCTAAGAGGACAAAATATCTTACGTAATTCAATTGCACAACACCTAATAGACACAGGACATGTAGTGAACACAGTGGAAGAATTCAAACTAATTAACAAAAAAATCATTTCCACAATGTAAAGATTTACTGAAGCCATTGGGGTTACAGAGCTAAATCCTGACCTATGTCTCCAAAAGAAATCGGTGATAAACCTTCAATTACCTTAGAAAGTGGAACACTTACTACTATTATTCTTATACAATCCATGTTTATTTATGATTACTATTCACGCCTCAATGTTTCGCTTTAGCTCCGTTTATCTCTACATGTTATACAATCAGATCACATCCACTTTTTTTTCAGATCTAATACTACAATGTTAAACTTTAACCTGTATATGTCACATTATGTAAATAGATTATTTATGCTTAAGCAATTTGTCAATTCTCTTTTGACCCCCTTATCTATGTAGATTAGTATACCGTCTTCATATTACGTAATTAACATAATACAAATTATTTTCACAGCTAGCACTCCTTTCATATATCTGTAAACACTCTAAGGGAAACGTTTAATTTATCTCTAATCCACTTTTATATGTCACTTGATATCAATTAAACTGACAATGATATTCACATGTTATACCAACTACAATCAATTACCTGTATGCAGCTGAAGAGAATACAACGAAATACAATGAATTCAATGTATTCTGCAAACATAGTCATTCTAAATTTCTTAAAATTTGTGAAGGAAGCAAACTGCATAGAAACTCTGTTTATGTATATTTTCATGTATTATTGCTTGTTGAATTTAAAAGAAAAAGTCTGAACTGATCAAGAAGTTCACAATAACATTGGAAGTTCTGCGCATCTGCTCATACTGTTGAAACTATTAGAATGTATATATTTTTATAACTTATGCAAATGTATGTATTTAAGTTGGATTGTGACTGGCAAGTGGAATCAAGGATCCGCGTTTCGCCTTATTTAGAACTCATCGGCTGAATGTACCTGCATCCCAATGTTAATGTTCACTCTGGGATTCGAACTCAATCCGCTTCGTGCCAAACGCCACAGCACTCACCACTAGACTACTGTATTCAGACAGCCACACTTGTGCAACGGACATATATATGTAATTAGGACGAAACGCGCGTCCTGGATTCCGTTTGTCAGTCACAATCCAACTTAGATATATAAATTGTATAATAACGCTATATCGAGGCAATCCGCTCAAGATGCACACATGGCAACAGAGACTGACCAGTTTCAGTCCATTACAAACCAACGGGAAAATACAAGCTTATCCTAATGACTTATGCAAATGTAGTTTAAAATAGTTACTGTTAACGCTATTACTAATCATTATATATAAACATATAACAGAATCCCTTCTGATAAAAAACAAAGAACTAAATTTGACAGTCACGATACATGATCATTTATTAAAATCAACCTTCATTTATTTAAATCTGTGGTATTTTTAACTGGTAGTATAAATAAGCATATCCTCACTTCTGTCATACACTCCACTTATATTCAGTAAAATATTGCTATAAACAATTCAAGATAAAAAAAAAATAAACAAGACTAATCATGATTTACAAGCTTAGAACAAATCATTAATACTTTCCTATTCTCTTTATTTATGACAAGTTGAACATTGAAGTCAATTTGATAAATAGAGATTGAATATATCGGTGCCTTTCTTGTATGCTTATTTACTTATAGTTTAAAATTGTTTGTTTCTATTCTCTTTTTACAGTTAACGAATTTATTTAACGTTGAAATACACTTCTAATTTGGTTTGATATTGTTTTCTGACGAATTTCAATTGAATTTAAGTAATGGAAGCTCATTACTTGTCCATTTAGTGGAAACGGGATATACTGCGAGTATCAGTCAGTCGTTTTCACTACCATATAGTGATAATAACTGTTTTTCAAGGACAATAAGACTCAAAGTTCTTCAAACAGCAGAAGCAATTGGTATGTGGACAAAATTACCAGAGCTCTATGTTCAAAAGAAATATGTCTAGTCACTTCATTTGTCATGATCAACACCATACCAACGAAATCAGTAATCATAAGCTAACGCAGTTTACTTCATGTTTATGTTGATTCGCCACCATTTATATCTTTATAATTTTTATGAGAATGTGATATATATATATATACGTATATATATATATATATATATATATATATATATATATATATATATATATATATATATATATATATATATATAGAAGTTAAAATTTCCGACGTTTCGTAGCTTGGTGCAAGTTCCTTCTTCAGAAAATAAATAACGGAACCGAATCGACCCAAGATGAAATAATAAAATGGAACGAATCAAAATCAAAACATGTAACAATACAAGTCCAATCGAGTCATATTACATCATTTGAGTCAAGGTAAATTGACACATACGTACATATGTTAGTGTGATGTTAATGGGTATGAAATGTTTGTGGAATGAAGAATGACTGTTTGTGTTAATATATATGAAATCTGATATAGTTTAGTTATAGCCACTAAGATAGATAAACTATGTTAGATTAATGGCAAGTTCTTCTTTTCTGTTAAGCCCAATTGGACTTATTAAGTCATCTAGTGTAGCTTTCTTGTTCTTTAGCGCGAATCATATTTTCTAGAGAAGACTCCCTGATAAAGAAAGCATCACAATCAACACAACTTAACCTGCAGACACAATTTTGTGTAGAGGTGAAATGGATCTTGTTCACTTTTTTTTTAACTAAATGCATCACTAAGAGTGGTGGTAGTTTTTGTGGGGTTCTTGAATTCCATGTTATTTTAAAATCCTTTACAATTCTTCTGATGTGTCATAGTGATAAAGTAGAACGACGGTACCAGTCCATGATATTTCATTAGATCATTTAATAATTGATAGTATGTCGTTCAGTTTTAGTACATACTTTTGCAATATTGACTGGAAAATTATTAAATTGTAAGATCTTGATTTTTGTTTATTGTCCTCTGATGTAATGAGTTTGTTGGCTCGTCTGAATGAGTTTGGAGCTAGAGAATTTTTTATATTGAATGTATGTGCTGAATTGAAGTCGATATAACGATTTGAATGTGCAAGTTTATGATAAATACTCAGTTTAAGAGTTTCATGCAAATTTCTTGTAACTAGTTAGTCTAAAAATGGTAACGCAATGTGTTCATTTTCACTTTCCAAAGTGAATTTGTTTTACTGAGAAAAGGTGGTGTTTTGTTTAGAAAAAGTCCTCAGGAAAGTCTTTTTACTAATGACAAAAGTTTCATTTACATACCTTAGCCAAACTTGTGGGTTACCTACTTTAATGAAAATACGAAATTTAATGCGCACCATGAAAATATTTGCTGCCAATAGTGAGACTAGGGGGGGGGAACCAATCGGCACTCCGTTAGTTTGTTTACATAGAATCACTTTGATAGTGAATTGAGTTGTGTTCAAGCATAGTTTTAGGGATTTTATGATAAACTGATGTTTAGTAGACAACAGTTGGGTAATGTATGATTATTCTTTAGTGAAACCACTAATTAAGTTTAGACAGTTTTTCATTTGAAATACTAGTATATGAAGACAAAACATCGACGATTATTATCGCTTCGATAGCTGTAACTACTAAATCTGAAAATTTTGATTTGACCTAATATGTGTCATTGACAACACTATGTAGAATTTATTTCACATGTTTCGAAATATTGCTTAGATATCTAGAAACAGAATAAGTTGATGTTGGTGAAGTCAACTACTGGTTTCAGTGATACACCGAATTCATGAATTTTTAGTAAACCATAGAAATGAGATGCTGTACATGACTTAGGATATAAAGTAAAATATTGAGAGACCCCAAGTGATAGCTTCAATACCTTCAGAAATTGACCTGTCTCTGATTCGATTTTGCGGCGTTATATTTTTTTAAATCGATTATTAGTAGATAAATGATCACAAACTTTCTCATTATGATCTATTTTGTTTATTACCGCTGTAGTATTACCTTTGCCCACCTTAGTAATGATTATCGATTCATCTTTTTGCACTGAATGTACAGCTTGTTCAGTTGGGTGTTATGGAGATTGTTGAATGTTGATTTGATATCACAAATTGGTCTAAATTATACAACCACTGACCACCAGGAAGCACTGAACTGCTATTTCATCCTAGTATGGAACTCTTCACATGCTCATTCACAACCTCACCAAGGATTCAGCCCAGGACCTTTTGGTTTTGAGGTGAATACTATACGATTATACTACTGAGCCTGGTCCCAAAGGTTGGTATTACTACTCGTTGGGAGCTGGTCAATCTGTGACATCAAACTAACACAGAGCTTTAAGTTCTCCCCTCTACAGATTAGATGAAAGATGCTTTTGTTTTGTCAAAATGTGAGGTGTTTTCTGACGTTTAACATGAGCTTTTTTATCAGGTAACTTTCTAGTAATGGCTCTAGAACAGATTCGATTTCACAACTTATATTCACTCTTTCTAAATGTTATTACTTATTACTATTTATTACCTTTGTACTATTATCATATGGACACTTCTAAAGAACACTGACTTCATTCTACTACTTCACATTATTTTATGCATTACACTTATTTTTTGTTTGTACAAACATTTACTTTGACTTGTACATTTCACCCCAATATGTATTTATTATTGTTATGACAACGATTTGGATGATGATCATTTTGACATTTACAAGTGACGCATAAAGTGACTTAAGTTGATATTATAAGCCATTCATCTTGACAATAACAACCTTAGATTTATAGACTTAAACTTGGATATTAACTTTAGATTATTCGTTTGGATTTAGAAATGTAGAACCTGACGATAATTCATTGAATAGAAGATTCTTTGTTCATAATTGCTTTGTATGTATTCGATGATTGAAATAAAATTTGGCTTCGTTAGGTTGGCTCAATTATATTATGTTCTTCTATCTTGTTTGAGACTGGTAATATTTAGTATAGACTTACGAGAATAGAATAATCAGTCTTGTATCTCGTCATGGCATCAGCTTCACAGAGGTTATTATTCCGCGTATAACAAGGGGTTACAGTTCACAACACATCGATTTCTTAATTACGAACAAAACCTACCATTCATGAGTTTTGAAAAAATCAGTTGACGCTTTTCTTGAACTTGATGATATCAACATTAATAAATCACTTGTATCACCTAGTCTCTTGGAAGAAAAATCAATAAATAGCATGGTTTAATAAAGTGACAATATCATGGATGTATTTTAAGTTTCAAGAACATTATATTATCTAGTAAATTTAAAAATAATCTATTCAGTAAGCTTACAGATCTCAAATAGATAGTGTTACTTATTTAATTAACATTCATCATTGCCAAGAAGTTATATAACATTTGTATATAGGATGTTCCGATCTGTATGTACATTGACCTTTTTTAATATTTGAAGAAGAATGATTTGACAATACTGGTAGTCATAAACATTAGTAGTCTGTTTCCCATATTTATAAACATATTCTTGACTATTTTGTATAATTTGATATTTGAAGGCACAAGAAGGACTTGGTTAGAAAAATGAAATTTTATCATTAGCTGTCGATCCAGTGGTGGAAAGTGTTAGGCATTTATTAATCTGAAGCTAATCAGGCGGGATATAGGGTATGCACTGATAATGAATCCCTTACTAGGACGAGACATTTGTACAGTGCTTCCTGGTTTTCAATGGTATCGTCCCAATATCAGTGTGTGACGAACTGAATCAGCTAGAAATATTACTTTTGTCGGTTTGTTTCGTTACAATATAATACATGTTTGACTCTACCTTGCTTGGTTCAACATTTTCATAGGTTTAGGAACAGTAAATATATTGTTGATAATCTGATTACAACAGAACATCAAGATAGTTAGAATAAGTGATAGAAATGACATCTTGGAAGATGCCGTACAAGTAAATACTTTATTATTGAGTTTTTTTAGAAAATTGCTCAACTGATAATGTAAATTTATTGTATGATGTAAGTAGCCTATTGTCAATAAAACACATTTTGATAAATGTGTCAAACTTCGGTTAAAAAATATGTATTTCCTTAATATGAAACTAAGTTCAGGTAACTACGTTTAAACCACTATCAGCATTGTAATGCATATTTTTTCACAACAACAAAATGAATGAAACAAGTTAACGACGAATGGAATGTGATAATTACTGATATCGTTGTCAGTAACATTTCATGTAATGAGACATAAAGTGAACAGATGATTGTAATATGGAATCTTTAAAAGCGCTGCTTAATTTTAGGAAGAACTTGTATATTCCTGTTGATTTGTTATAGACTGAAGCTGGTCAGTCGTTGTTGCTATATGTGCATCCTAAGCGGATTGCCTCGATATAGCGAAATTTTCACAAGTATTATATAAGATTGATTGTGACTGGCAAGTGGAATCCAGGACTCGCGTTTCGTCCTATTTTGGACTCATCGGCTGGATGTATCTGCATCTATAACAAATCCACGGGAATATATAAAGTTCTTCCTAATACCAATGTGCCCGTTGCACAAGTGTGACTCTCTGGACTCAGTAGTCTAGTGGTGAACGCGGTGGCGTTTGACACGAAACGGACTGAGTTCGAATCCCAGTGTGAACATCAACATTGGGATGCAGGTACACCAAGCCGATGAGTCCCAAATAGGACGAAACGCGGATCCTGGATTCCACTTGCCAGTCACAATCCAAATTATATAACACTGCTTAATTTGTTTTGTGAATAAATCAACTTTAATCTCTACTTATATGTTATAAACTAATTTATCATAAAATTACATACTAAGAATGTGAAACTAGTACTACTCATTAACTTATCAGCAACTAATGAGAATTTATACGTATTCAAATACCTACAGAAACCTTTATTTTGAATGATTGTATTGAATTGAAGCCAATCTAATGATTAGAATGTGTTGGTTAAATCAAGAGTTCCGTTTGAATATCTTTTTTTACAAGACAGTCTAAACACAGTAACTAGTTGTGTTTGTTTTCATTCTCGAGAGTGAATTTTACGTCAATATAATTTGGTTATTTATTATCCTCTGTAGAAGTGGATTACACTAAATCTCTAAACGTCAGAAATTTCAATTTCTACTGATTGGGTTATCATAAATATACTACTTAATTCTGTGAGCCATTTATCCAATGCTCAATTTATTTGAAATTATCAAGTTTAATGCAGGTAATGATGCCTACAAAAGTAGTATAGTAGATTCAAATTATGAACCGTAGCTTCGAATTAAACGAAATTTATAGATGTACGATGAAGTCGTTTCAAGTTAATTATTGGATCATTGAATATGATTTTACAAGTAGGCTTCGGTTATCTGTCCACCGAAAAGACGGAAACTTTACATTGTTAGTGAATTTTTCAATTTCGTATAGCATAATAAAAACTAGTTTTTCACTAAAGCCCTAGTTGTATTTGTCTGGTGTATATGTTGACTTTATTTTCATAAGAGAATTGACAACTGCATTATTTACCATTATTAGTAGGATTTTCCATTATTCATGTGTAAGACACATATTTTAGTTACAATGAGGATGTATTTGTATCTTACCGTTGATTTGTCATGGAGTGAAACTCGTCACTCTCTGTTGTAATATATGCTTCCTGGGCAGATTTCTTCCGTGTAGTGATTGAGCACAAGTATCGGGTAAATTGGATTCCACTTACCAGTCATAATCCAACTTAAATATATTTGAGCTGTATGCAAGAATTTGTTAGATATTGATTAATTATTGAAAGCAAAGAATTATTCTTACTTTTAAGGTAACATTAAAACATCACTATCCTGTTGAACACAAATTAGCACTTACATATGTACAAACATAAACTATTCATTAAGGGGGGATGGGTAGGTAGGTAGGTACGTAGGTAGATAGTAAGGTAATGGTGGTAGACATTCTCACTATAATTATCATGTTGAATACATTATAATTAAATGTAAATAACCAAACGAGTATATCCAACTAGTTATTTTGTATCCACAGATATGAACATGTAAACACAGCTGGTTGGTGATCTATTCATGTGTAAATATTTAAATAACTTTTTCAATAATAAATACGTGCCTTTTTTTTAAAAAAAAAATTGATATGTGATATTTACAATGTAATTAAAACAAATGACAAATTGGTCATTGTGTGATGGTTATTTTACTAACGATTCAAACAATGTAAAGCAAATATTTACATTGATAATAGAAACATGTATACAAGTATTTACTATAGTTACATTTCTAATATTATGCAGCTTCTTATATGAAATAGTTTCCCATTGAACAAGAATGTAACATTCATTAGAAAGAATAGAAATATTCTATGTTTACTGTAATATTGAATCTTTCTATGTAAATGATCAATAATATGGTAAACATGCATATTTGATGTACACAAATTAACAATAGAAAGTAAAATACAGTTGTAATTATATTCTTGAAATGATCAATTTGATAATGTTTGGCAAAATTTAATAATACAGGATGTTCTTGAAGCTCTAATGAGAAGTCGCAACTGGTGGAGTTCAAACTTGTCGGCTGTGAGACAGTTATCACCAACGACAATGGATGATCGTCAAGCTATATATTGGATGCCGACCCAGTGGTGGAGATGGTTAGGTGTTCGCGGTCAATCTGAAGCCCCTGGTGGGAAATCTGTGGTGCTCACTGCTGAGGAGTTCCACACTAGAATAGAACAGCTGTCCAGTGCTCCTTGATTTTGAATGATACCCTATCAACACCAATCTGTGACATATTCAATCAAATGTAGTAAAAGTTAATTAAGTGTTTCATAACTTTAACTAGTTCAGTAACTAATACAGTATTCACATAACAAGATACTATCAACTGGAGATTATTCGAAAAAGGCTTTTCAAGATGAAGACATTTATTTTCAGTAGAACTTCTTCATGTATGTATATCTTAAATAGGTCAAATTAAAAAAAATGTCAACTGTAATTTTAACTTTGGTATTTTTCAGTCAGTGAGAAGAGACTTAAGTGTTCAATAATTCATAGTCAACAACGTCGACAAATTAATGTAGTAAGTGAAAAGTTTAAATTTTAAAATAGTTTCAACAAATCACTCGACTCTAAGTAAAGCAATAATTCCACTACAGTTCTAAGAGAATGAAGATTTCGACTTGTATAGAAGCAAAAATCTTAAATAATTCACTTATAGAATAATGGTTAGTGTAGGATGTATGTGAATCAACACAAATTACACTATCACCTATCAACTAAACTGAATTTAATTTTGGTTATTTCCTTGAACAAGCTCGGACGAGCTTGCTGAGCGAAACGTTGAAATTTTCTTGAATTTTGTTCACTGAGAATATTTACAAATACATTCTAGTCAGATATCCTGTATACACTCGGTGCCTAAGTCTTGAAAATCTTTTCGTTCTTCTTTGGGCGAAAATTCATACTGAATTAGATTATATCCAGAAAAACATCAAAATAATGGACAGGGAAACATTTGCATCAGAAGGATTAGACGAATTTGCCAGTAATCACTACTTAATGATCAATTAATGCATATAACAGTATATGCCAATAAAATACAATGAATTGGGTGGCTATCAACAATATTCACCTAACGACACAATGTACTCGGTAATTTTACAGCCACTAAACTATATTTTCCCAAATTTCTTCTATAAATCAAAGTAATTCAATTCATTGATAAAAACCGTCTTCAAAATAGACTGGAATAACAGAATGTAATGCCGCCAGACAGTTGAACAAACCACCTCTTTAATCTTATGACTCATTAAGAATACATAAAGTGATATCCTATGAGTCATAAAATAACTGTCATTTAATTGTCATGTTTATGAATACACACTAATAGTCAAAACTACATTTACAAATTATTTATAAGTGGGTAAAATGTCAAATTTACATTTAATTCATAAGTATAACATTAAAACAATTTTTCATTTAGATGACAATTTCATTTTGAAATGGATACATCATTATTTGTAATCTAATTAGAAGTACAGAAAAATTTCTAGCTGAATGAATCATCTAGTAAAGTGTGAATAACATCTGAATTCTGAAGATTCACCTTCTTTGTTTGTAATTATCACAGATTAATGTCCGTTAGATACTAGTGAGTACCAAAGATTACTGGACAGTTCTTTCGTCTTAGAATAGGGGTGGGGGGAGATTAAGCTTAAGCTAATCTGAGAGCTATATTCAGTGCTCATGAGTTCTCAGAGGTACTCAGCTAGTATCAATCAGTGACTTGCACAAACAACTAAACTTAATATCTATCGCTTCAAGATCCATTTATTTTACCTTATTGTCGATTTCATTACTTACCAGATTGTCAGTAATATGTTCAGACTTGAACTACGTCAATTGTTCATACTGAATTCGTGGGATTAAATGGAAACATTCAAAAGGTGATAATAAAAATTTCACTACTATGCATAATATAACTGAAGACAAATTTTGATGTTGTCATATTTATAGGAATAAAGACAGTTGAATAGTTTATCTATCAACCAAACACTTTTGTCAATTAATTATTGATTGAGTTCGTCACAGATTGATGTTGGTAGGGTATCATTAAAACCCAGGGAGCACTGAACAGCACTTTCTTCCGAGTATGTGGCCTAAATCCCACCCCAAGAGCTTCAGGTTGACGAATGCCTCACACAGTGCCCAACTAAGCCGGCCCAATGCATCCTGGTTTTCAACGGTAACCTACCAACCAATAGTGCAGAGCGTTAAGCATTCGTCAACCTAAAGCCTCTGGGATGGAATCTAGGCTGTGCACTAATGAGGAGTCAACTAAAAACACAAATCTTTACAAAACATCTCAGTTCAATCACAATTAATTACTATTAATTGGACTATTACAAAAGCAAACTGACTTATTAATGTTACAGCAATGGGAAAATGACACTAACTATACAATAATTAGTACTAACAGTAAGAATTATTTAATTCAATACCATCTGTTTGACTATTGTGAAGGGTTTTCAAAAGAACGTATACAATCTGCAACAACTTGTGAATAAGTGAATAATATGCATACAAAGCATTCTTACAACAGTGATAAGCAACCATCTGTTTTCGTCAAATAAAATTTTTTGACCTAATTCACTCCCATGACATTATTCTATATTCTTGAAGTCGACTCCCTATCTCCCCCCTTACTCCACCTTGTCGCTCCGACGACAAGACGATAATTAAAAAAATACTAACTATCATATGGGGATATTTTATAACAACCCAGTAAATTCCATGTAGCTAACTTATATAACAAGTTTTAGTTGGTTAAATCATCACTGACTGATGTTGATTGGGTACCAAAGCACAAGACGGAAAGAGCACCACAGAGCACTAGACGGATGTTTCGCCCTACTCTTGGGCTCCTCGACACTGCCCACACTACATTCCTTCCCAGGGGCTTCCGGTTGATGAACACTTAACTCACTGCATTACTGAGCTTTCTTCGTGCTTTATGGTTTCAATTAAAATCAATATGTGGCGAATTAATCAACTACTACTTAATACCGGTCCCCACAACACCACCTCATTGCATTTACATGACAAGTCACTGAGACTTCATCAGAAAAATTTTTTGAAATATTTCTATGATTCTATAATGGTTGGCTTAGACTTTTAAATAGGCCTACATTAATGATTTATATGATGAATACAAAACAAGATTAATATTATTTTAATAAAAATATCATAGATGGTCAATAAACTTTACATTTAAGAGGATTGTTTATTGATAGCTGACAAAAAAATCTTAATTATTTTAGAAATAACATACTTCAATTACCTAATCAACATGATTCCCTTAGTTTAACTAGTAAATATTTATGTGAAGAAACAATGTGTATAGAATAGTGAGTGATTGACTGTTTATTCAGTTCAACCACTTAGACATTGAACTGAAATAGTTTTGTTGAGATAAGTATTAAGTTTAGTTGATCCTTCATAGATTAATGTTGATGTAGGTAGCACTAAGAACCAGGAAGCAGTGGACGGTTGTTTCGTTCTAATATGGAACACCTCAGCAGTGCGGAATGGAAGTCACGGCATTTGGGTTTCACATCGAAACATCAGTAGGAATGAGCTAGAGTTCAGCTATAGAATCGTCACTTCAATCTGTAACAAATGATAACAAGTAAACATTATGCTTATCTTCCCCTCCCAGTCAATCCAATAAACGCAATTGTTAAACATCCTGAAACTAATCTTAATAGAATTGAGTTTAGAATAATTATTTTATTCTATAATCATTACAATTTTATTAAGTGAACCTCATTTAGATAAAATAGATCCATCAATAAATACAATGTAATTGTTTTCAAACTTATGATTACTAAATGACATTAAAGTAAATTCAGGTCAGAATATATTTACATTTGATTATTGTAAACAATGTAATCATCATTAAAATAGGATTATTTAGAATAAGTATTTGTTATTTACTAACAGAATATGCAGTTACATGAACATCTTTTCTTAATGATGTAATATTCTGAAATAAACATTTAACTTAAATCAATATGTATATAAATAACTTAATAAGTTATGTCACATTTACTATGATAAAACGTAAGCATAGATCATATTCTTTATATTGTTTATCTATTCCAATGGTAAACTGTTTTAACTATATTTGGGTATTGTAAAAATTTTTGAATGTCAATTTGATATCATGAATAGATTGAATTAGAAATATCAACCGTCTGGAGCTGAATCAGTGGTTTAATGATAAAGCGTCCACCGCGGATCCAGAAGATACCTGATTGGATCAAAGATGCACGTTGCTGAAGAGTCCCATACTAAGACTAGACAGTTACTTAATTTTGTCTGAATGAACTAATCATACACTGGTATCATCTCATTAACAAATAAAATTTGTCGTTTTTTCAAATTAATACTAAATAAACGTCATGCAAATTTTATGTTACCATTAATAAGTTTTTCTGAAATGCTACCTTAGTGATTACATCATTAGACAATTCAATCATAAATGATCATAGTGACTATTATGTAATCATAAGTTATTGATAGTAAAACTAGGCACAACAATATTTTCAATTTCTGGTTATAAATAATACAGTTGGATGGAATTCAGTTATTTAAGTGAATTTTTAAAGACATTTAATTGTACTTATACAAATTCAAAATTTTAATTAATACTACTGATTAACGAATAGAGTTTTTATAAATAATCAACTGAATATGTTATTAATAAAGTAAATTCGTTTTTGTATATTTAGGTAACTTTCCGCATAAAGTACAAAGTGTTGTAACCTAAACAATCAATTAGTAAATTTCCTAGATAATTCTCCTTTATGTCTGATGGTAGGCTTACAAATAGCTGATTTACAACAGTATTAACGTCAAATTAAGATGGTTTTTTGGATGTATGTATTATGCCTAATTGTTCTTTTCGTCACAGATTAAAGTGGGAGTTCTATCACTAGACAGCGGTTCATTACTGCTGATGTTTAAACTTTCTCCATGAAACCCGAAGGCCTTGATTTTGATCTCATGGTAGGGTCCATGGTCAACACTGTCGAAGAGTTTCTTATTAGGACGAAACAGCTGTCTAGCCATCTGTTTTTCAGTAGTACCCTGTTAACATCAATCTGTGACGAATTTAATCAACTAAAACCTGCAATCTCTAAATAGGGAGATAATTTTGTTATTCAATATTATATAATTCATTTTTTTCTATCGATTTCATTTGTTTTCATGGCACATTAGTATACAAGATTTAAGACGAATACGCCTCATGAGCTAAAATTCATATTGGCACTCAGCAAATAGACTGTAACATATTAGTTTAACAATTATATGCATGACTTGGTTAGTTGATTTATGAAAAGTAATTACTTATTCATTGATAAATGATATTAGTAAATGACGTATTAAAAATCGGGGGAGGAATGAACGATAGTTCTGGTTAAGTTTAGGTTTACAACTATATAGAACTAAAATATAAATTAAGAATAACAGCCAGTCCTCTATTTTTAGATTCTCAACGATGTCTATTTACTGATGCTGTAAGATCCAACATTTTTTATTCGAACTCTTCAAACAACAATGATGTAGTTTTACATACACTAAAATAAGTTTAGACATTTCTGGTAAGTAATAACAGTGTATACATAGAGTAGCAACCTAACTCTCAGTTTACAAAGTGTGTCATGGGTGGTATAATAAAATCTACACTCTTTCAACTGTGAAACAACGTCCTACAAATCCAATCAATTCAATAATGCAGTAGAAATTCAATAGATATACCGTGATCATGATTCAATATTTATGGGATAAATCTCGTACAGAGTTGTAGAGGCACAACGACATTTAATATCAAATTGAAACAAACAGTATCCTTATATATTGTGTAATACCTAAATAGGTACCATTTTCTAAGAAAAAAAACATCATAAATAAATGATATAAATTAACAGATAAAAATCTAAATACACTGTAGCTCAACACTAGTATACATATATCTAAGAATTGCCTAGGTAACTAAATCGAGTGACTAACCGATCACTCAAAAGAATCTTGCATTTTTCATTCTATTGATTGATAAACTTTAGAGGTAATTAACTATTACTTTTTTTATTCAGTCTTTATTTAATCTGACCAGTTTGCACTGTTTTATTATTATTTTGATAATTTACTCACCCCTAACCCTTCACTCCTTCCCAATTGTTTTGGATATTGATTTCCTATTCCTATGTAAAATTAACAATCTAAGTAACAAAAAAATTGAATGATAACCTATTAGAATATTGCATACATTGACAACAAAAAACTGATTGGCATCAATGTCCACTATTTATTTGACAATCATATCTTAAACGGAACACTAAAATTAATCATGAGAATAAAATTGAATTCATATCTCCCTGTCAAATATACTATGACAGCAACAAAAAAATAAGTTACTCAACAAAATAATTTTTCAATACACTACACTATTGTATGCTCAATCAGTGATAAATAATGGTAACAAGGCAAGTCAATGTATTCAGTATTACGCATACATAATTATAAGTACAAATTTATGTAAACAAACAAAGAAATCAGTTATAACAGTTTGACTTCTTTCCTCTCAAAACGTTAAATAGTAAAATTTTTCGTTGAAAAAAATTGTTTTTGTGATTGTCTGAAACTTATTTGAATTGACACAATAGTCAAGTAAACAAATTAACATATGGTAACCTACTGGAATGAGGTGTTTCTTTGTGGAAATTGACATTAAGTTTAGTTAAATGAATTTGTCACCAGATTAATGTTGGTAGGGTACCATCGAAAACCAGGGGGTACTGGACAGTAAAATCAATTGTACGTACTGCTGAAGAGTCTCGTACTAGGGCGAAACAACCGTCCAGTGCTCTCCAGTGTTTTTGGTACTCTACCGACAGCAAACTGTGATGAATCCAATCGTCGGTGTAAATTAATTTATACAACTGAAT
This sequence comes from Schistosoma mekongi, assembly GCA_034768735.1. Taxonomy (NCBI): domain Eukaryota; kingdom Metazoa; phylum Platyhelminthes; class Trematoda; order Strigeidida; family Schistosomatidae; genus Schistosoma; species Schistosoma mekongi. The sequence continues at coordinate 65,783,836 of CM068306.1, read as the reverse complement.
CAGAGTATTTGGGAAAGGATAGAAATAACATTTAATTAATTTATGCAACTATCAAAATTCAGTAATTTATAGGAAAAAATTCTTTGTTAAGTATTGAGAGACGATAGTAGATGTTGATCTGTTATTGAAATTAAGTGTATAAGGTCGGCTGACTTAAGATACTATGCAGTATTTATATTGCTTAGTGCATCAGATTGTCCATCAAGAAGCAACTTCGATAAACTCATAAGCATGACTTAAACCAATAAAAAAGGGCTAAATACTTTTACACTCGAATTCTGAAATTAAACACTAAAATAATTTAAGAAGAGCTGGGAAAACTATCATAACAGCTTTCACTTAAACATATTTCGTTAAAAAAAAACTGTGTTAAAATGTATGCTCAACAGTAACTGTGTTTGTTTTCCCAGTATTTCTTCCTAGTTAACTTTTATTCCAGTGGCTACTAAGTCGGAAGAAGTAAGAAGTATGTAGGCAAGGCATTCATTCTACGAAAACAGTTTCCTTAATAGTTACTATACACATAAAACAAAAATATTTATCAATATAAATTAAGGGACACCATAGTGAGTGTTGTTTATATGATGGGAAATTCTACAATTATTTCAGTCGAACAAAAACTGTGATGGCAACACAACTAAATCCGATTTAGTTGAGTTGAGATGGTTTTGTGAAGACAGAAATTGAATTTATTTGTTTGTTGCAGATTGATCTCTGTTAAGTACCACTATAAACTAAGAAGAACTGGACAACTTTTTCATCCTCAGAAGTGTGCACCATTCCTCTAGCGAATTGAATGTAAGACCTTCAAGTCTCAAGGTAAATGTTTAATCATCAACAACACCACACCAGGAACTTTATATTTAGTGAACAAAACTGATATGCCATCTACAGGCATTCCGACTATATTATTGTAGTCGATTTCAATGACTACAGACAATATTTATCGCATTTATTTTAGCAAAAGAAGTAAATCTCGTGGAAATAAAAAACTTCTTTACATGTTACATTATTATAAGTAGTAATGAAAATAGAAAGTAATATATTTCATAGATCACAACAATCTAATTCAGTCAAGTTAAAATGTCATACATTTACCACCATACAATATTGATTATCATACATTTTGATGTTACTACTTTAACATATTTAAATGAAGACAAACCTACGTGGGGCTACATACCTGTATTTCATAAGTCTATTCGGTAGTGACATCTTGTATTGCTTTCTTTAAATGAGCATTTAAAACCATAAGTGAGCCTCGGTAAATACTCATCAGAAAAGGCTAACGTTCGGATTCATTGAATGAACCCTGAAACAAAAGCTATACTCAGAAGATTCTACGATTGAAAAGAAAACAATCTTTGTATGAACCTTCAGTCTGATAGTAATATTGCATCTGACATTTTAAGTAACTAACTTTAGAGGACTTCCAAATGTTTTCTTATTGACAAGCTAAACAATATCCTATTTATTAGGTTCATGATTCATGTTTTTTTGTAAAGGATAAACAACCTTGTTTCAGACATATATATGTGTATTATTTCACAAATTAATTTGATACAACACACTGTCAGCTTGTTGCCTGCCCCCCCCACTCCAAAAAATGGCAAGTTAACAAGAGTTCACTGTCCCTCGCGAAATGCCTTTATATGACTACTTGGTTATACCTGTAGAGATCTTACCCACTACCATCACACAGAGAGCGTGTTGTTCATAAAAGTGATAGAACGAAAGTAAAAGAGTTACTAGATGCACAAGATCTACCTAAGGAGCCCAGTACCAAATTTGTTTGGTTTCACATTGCCACTATTTTGATAAATGAATCTGCATATGTCTATGTCTGTTAGAAGCCTATTTCAACTCATAGTTGTGAATTGACCAGGATCCCATCAACACGTAGTCACTTTTATTTACCAGTTACAGTAAATAACTTGTCAAACTCTGGTCGAAACTAACCAATGTATGACAATTTCAGGAAAAAATAAGCTTATAATGACAACACACTAATGAAACCAGTAGTCAGCGACTGTAAGTACAATAGTTTCAGTAAAAAATGGCAACATGTTGATAATATTTTATCGTCACCAACACCTCCCCAATACTTGTGACTGTTGATAAATTTATTAAAAAATTCTGATTAATGACAGGGAAATCTTTAGTGTACTATTTCAGAAAACACAAGTTGTCACTTGCAATGACTACAGTTTCTAGCTTCAAAAGAAAGGAAGCAAAACTTTTCACAAATTTGGTTGTGCATACATATATTGTCCATACGTTCAAGATGTACGTCTATGTATGTGTGATAAGACAGTAGGATAAACTAGACAAGTAGAAACTAATTATTTGTATAGGGTGTTTAAAATGAAGAACTATACTGGCGCTAGGTAGCTTACAGGGGTATTTCAGTCAGTTCAAGTGAATTATACAAGATATCCGTTAACTGATATTTAAAAGAAGAAAACTCAAACTGACTGTTATGCATGCATCATTTACTTATACAACAATCACATAGATACTAATATGATAGAAATGGATATTAAGAACATCATAAGTAGACAATAAACCATCAGAATTTTACTTGACTGAATACTTCACAGGTTGATGTTGATAGGGTACCATTGAGAACTAGAGAGTACTGGACAGCTGTTTCGTCCTAACATAGGACTCCTCAGTAGTATGCACTTTGGTGCGCACTACCACTTAATTAATATTAATTTTACTAATAATGTAAATCATATACACATCAATGTGGAGCCTTCTCTAACATCTAAACCGGAATTGATGAACTGAATACGATTTAAGAGAAGCGATGCCTTTCTTTTAACCTTCTAGTAACTACATCAACTAAAATGCTTGTTATTAATAATAAGAAGGTTCATCACTAGGTTGATAAGATTAAGAAATAAATCTATAAGTACCAGGGAACACTTATGCATATTTACATAGAGATGTAAGTAACTGTTCTTAATAAGTAAAAGAGGTAAACTAACTAAATATTATTATTATCAATGAAAACCAGATTTATTAACAGCACATAAATAACCATTCATATGAGTAAGTATCTATGTTTTATGATCAATTAGTTACTAAATCACTTGATAATAAGTAGTAACAATAAATTTTACATAATGATGATATTGTTTGGCGTCAGTAGCTAAAGAAAGAAGTGTAGTAAAAGATCTAATCATTTATCCGAAGAACAAATGATGATTTAATGCAATAAAGTAATCCATTATACACATTTCTACTAACTTAGTATCATTTGTTTAAGCAAATATACTTATGTATGTTAATTCTTATTCACTACAGATTCCATTATAATAAATATACAAGAAGACTAATTTTTCCAATCGTTTTGGCTTTTTGCTATGCTTAATAGCTTAGTGCAACTGATTTTGAATATTTAATTAGTTTAACAGATAAATACGAATATAGTTACACAAGAAATGTAGATGACTATTAAGTATTAGACAGCCATTTTATAGTATGTAGTCTGTAATTCCATAATATTCCGTACCACTAACAACACCCAGTTATAATCACAATCAGCTCGGTAACAAATAGCTTCAAGAGATAATTTACAAGAGTCGAATGAAATGTGACCAGTTGTGTTCAACCATGTTATATGTTAGGCAGTTAGCCACTGATAACAAAGGTAGGGCCATTTAGAAATAACGAAAGCTGACATAAATTAAAAATACCAACTGTTGAATGCCACACTAATTATTTAATGGTTATGAGTTCATCGGCAAACCTGTAGGCTTTGCGTTAGATTCTATTATGGGGTTATGAATGCGTAATAATGAGTAGTCTCATACTAGAAGGAAACAACAATCTAGTCCTAATTGTTGGTTTTCATAGGTTGTCTAACTTGAATCAGTTTCTGAAACTAGACATAAAGTCATACGATTCACAAAATATCATGAAATGTGAATGAAGTATATAGTCCTCTCTACGATGATTTCGTATAACAGATTATATTTTAAAGGAAATTGTAAATTTTATAACTTCATGAAAACCACGTATTTATATGAATTTGTCAAATGTACATTTAGATGGTAATACGAATTACATGCATCTTAACAAACCGATCAAGCGATCCTGTGAGGATCTAGTTAAGTATTACAACTACTCTCATTATCATTTTATATGAGATGAATAACTGGGCAAATGAAGAATCAGCCGTACTAATATGTATCCATAGTTATGAATTAATTGAATGCAAACCAATCTACAAAATTCACGAATTTCAGATCTCATAGAGACGATGTGATCATCGAAATATTTATCCACTTTCTGTTTTTACCATAAATAAACTGGTATCTCTAGATAACTGTCATTTCCTAGAACGGTAAAAATATTTATCTTGGAGACAGCCAATAAGGAATATAAATGGTTTATGTTGAAACAGACAGCTTTGTTAGGAATTAGCGTAATACCATTAATGTGAATATACATGATTTTCATACAATGTGTTATCATATCGGTCATCAAACCTACAACCTTCAGGCTTCATGTTACGAATTTCACCGTTAGATAACTAACTTATTATCCATCGGTTTAAATTTATGTTTTTTATCAATTCGTGACTTTAAGTGAAATCACCAAATGCTATTAATGGTTTAATATCTCACATTTGGAATATCGAACTCCGCTAGTCAAATCTTTTTATTAGAGCCCCTAGAACTTCCTCCTGGAGTTAGTCACTGTTAAGCACATGCAATCCGAAACTTCATATTTAACAACATCCACAACACCCAGAAATAAAATTCATTATATGTATATATATATATATATATATATATATATATATATATATATCGTGGTAAAATACATGTTGTACTTGATATCACTGTATGTTCATAGATTAGATTTATCCGATTGATGGTACCGATTTCTGTCACACAACTTTACTGTTACAAAGGTATATTAAGACCCCACCTTATAACTAAACTGCCCATCTAAATCCTCTGAAATAGTTGTGCAATAGGTGAAATTTGTGAGATATATTAAAGAATGCACTACTTAAATTATTATGAGTAGTAATATACCCATTGTGTATCAACGATGATTCATACAATAGATTTTAATAAATGATAATATTTACTTTATAAATCATTAAAAATAATGTTCTTTCCTTTCCCACTTTTCATTAAGGAACTCATTACGTGTTTGTAGTATTAATTAATAAAACACCATTACTTTCATTCATCACTTTAAATGTAAATCTTAAATAAAGCGGATTGTCATCTATTTTTCATATGAAAATGATTCATATCTTAAGTAAAGTTATGGGAATGTTATGACAATTGATGTTATAGAGATATACAAAATCCCAGTTATAAGTAGTATAACAAAAAGTAAGTGAAATTCTTCCTTATGTAATGCGTCAAGTAATGAATAAGTATTTGTATTTGTGTTAATGCAGATTGTAGACTATCATCATCATCATCATCATCATCATCATCATCATCATCATCATCATCATCATCATCATCATCATCATCATCATCATCATCAGTGCCTGTTACCCCAAGTGGAGCATAGGCCGCCCACAAGCATTCTCCAACCAACTCTATCCTGGGCTTTCCTTTCCAGCTCTTCCCAAGTTCTTTTCATTCTCTTTATGACTGCCTCCGATTTCCGACGCAATGTGTTTCTGGTTCTTCCACTTTTCCTTTGGCCTTTCAGATTCCAAGTTAGTGCTTGTCTTGTGACACAGTTTGGTGGTTTCCTCAACGTGTGTCCAATCCACCTCCAGCGTCTTTTCCAAATTTCTTCCTCGGCTGGAAGTTGATTAGTTTCCTGCAGATTGTGGACTTTGGCATTAATTTATTGTCTGCACTTCCCACAGATGCACAGAGTGAGAGCGTGACTGAGCCACTACATGTTATCAAAACATGAAATCCATCTCACAAATTATTTTCATTATCATCAACTTGGAGGCAAGAGGATAAGTAAGATGAATGAGATAAAAATTAACAATGTTAACAAATTGACTGAATACAAGTAAAGATTGAAATTTATTTTATTTCTTTAATGACTTTGTTGGAACAGTTAAAAATTTATGAAAGTAGTAAACAAAAAATTAATCTAGTTGGTTAGGCGTCCGTTGTCATCCTGTAGACCGTGGTGCTGAACCTGGGGTGTGCATTGCAGAGGAGATCCACACTAGGACGAAACACCTATCCAGTGCTTCCTGGTTTTCAATGGTACCCTGCCAACAGCAATATGTGACATTTAATCAACTAAAAAATCAATCGTTCACCTGGTTAAGAGTATGTATACATGTATTTGTATACAGTTAGAATTAATTAGTAGTATGTAATTATTGAAAAAAAATATTGAATAACTAATGTCTCATTACAACATTCTTAGAAAATAAATTGGTTATTTGTTTTAGTTGACTTACAAATAAATAAAATAATGAACTAGACAGACTACTGAATTGACTGGGTTAATTGCGATAGGTCTCACATTATTTTATTTGCTATAATTAAATAGTATTTTCTGCTGAACACCTTATTTGTTTATGATCTTTTTTCCAAAATGTCTGTAGTACAATTATCATGAATGAGATCGAAGTATGGTAGAATTCATCTTCGTGAAGATAAATGTGATTGCTAATCTAGTCTTCACGTTGTAACGAGGTTTGACGAAAGTAGAAATCTATGCAGCTAAAGACAAATGGCTTACAATTATTGAGGGATGAGTATCTCTTAATACATTTTGTGCATCATTGCATCAAACATTTACACTGAGAATGATTATGGTTAGTGCTAAAAATTCTTTACAGTTTTTGCAAATACATAACATTAAACAACATCATTATCGGATGGACTTATTAGTTAAGATACATTCTGATGTAAGAAACTTCTAACTATTTACTGAGTTGAATTTTGGTATTTGGATTCTTTTTTTGCAAGAATAATCAAACAGTAATAATAGTGACTTGAGTAAAGTCCATTTTGGAATTCCATATAACGAAATACACTGTGCTAAACCACTATTAAAACCATGAAAGCATTAGGGAGCAGTTTCGTCTTAGTTTGGGACTTTTGACATTGTGTAGCAATGGCCTGACTACAGAATGAGGCCAGGGCCTTTAGGTCCTGCGGAGTAAGTACATCGAGCCCTTAGACTACTGAACCGGCATTCAGTCGTTAACATTTTAAACTTTAATAATCGTTCTATTCAAATATCGATAAATAAGCCATTTGAAAGTGTATATCTCCTAAACTAGCAGTAACATTTTACGAAAGAATTTTTTTCACTGTAGTCAAATATAGGTAAAATGTTTACAAGCTATTGTTTCCGATCATGATTAAAAATGTATTTCACGTTAACTCTAGTACTTTACATTAGTTTCGGTATGATTTACACACAAAATCAATGTCGTTGCAGATAATATTAAAGCATAGAGCGTTGATTGTTGTAATTGAAATAATGAAATTAAAAGTAACACAGAGGATAGTGAGTTTACTTTAAAAATGTAACAATCACCATAATGTATGGTCGTCAAGATGCAATATGAACCTAAGTTCCGAACTTATCAAAAAAATATGCTCAGATATTTAATGAGAGACAACTAACACAGCCCAATTCAATAGGTTTATTCAAGACTTTACATTTTATGCTGAATATATAGATGATTCCATATTAAAGCATGTGTTATACTTCGAGTCATTTCAGTAAACTATATAAAATAGACAAGTTTTTTATAATGTGATGAGATGAATCTTCTCAACCTTCACTCACTCATAGAATGTTGTCTACAGATAGTTAAAGTATACGACTGAGTAACGTATAAACTGAAGACGCATTTTTAAAATCATTTAGTGTATTCAAACTGCTGTACAAATCAGATAACAAATTTTAGGAAAATGGCTATCACCCAGTACCAGTGTTACGTTATTTTTTTCAAAACGGAGTTGATAAGACTTTACGTATCATAAACTTTGTCCTTGTAATCATAGTGAAAATGAATAACGTTACATGTTCCAGAACATATTGATTATAATTGAGGTGAAATGATCTGTGGAGAATAATATTTGATTTGTTGTTTGTATTCGTTGGATATTGATTTCAGTTGAATACCACTGAAAACCAAGGAACAATAGACAGTTAATTCATCTTAATATTGGACTCAACAATAGTAATCACTTTCGATCCCCCCCCACTGGATCGAACCTGAAAGCATCAGCTGACGCGACAATCGCATAATAACCAATACAACTGGATTTACTGGTATCTAATATTAGAAATATATCTACAGTTGATTTATGATGAGGCTTATGGTTAAGCGTTCGACACAAAATCTGTTAGTTCAATTCGTTCTTAGGATGGAGTATACACTTCTAAATAATTCTATACTAGAACAAAAAAGCTGTTTATAGTTACCTAGTTCTCAAAGGTATCTAACCGAATTTAATCTTACACGAATACATAAAATATATCAACTGACATAATTTAAAGTCTTTAAATTCTGTACCATAATCAAATATATAATCCAAACAATTGAATTCCATCCTACTACTGATAGTTTTACCATATCGTATATGTTATTTCTTAACTTATGTCTATGTAAGTATTTCATAAACGTATGTTTTCATATGAATATTTGCATTATGACATCTAACTGAAAAGGAGAATGTTATGATAAACTTTTACTTTGCCTTATCTTAATCTATAAATAATCTCTTCTTATCTAAAAGGTAATAGATATTAGAAGATATTAAATGGTCTTATAGTAGAATAAATAATTAAATATAATCCGTATATTGTATTATAATAATTAAGATAAACTTGTATATTCCCGTTGATTTGTTATAGACTGAAGCTGGTTAGTCATTGTTGCTATATGTGTGAACATCAAAATTGGGATGCAGGTACATCCAGCCGATAAGTCCCAAATAGGACGAAACGCGCGTCCTCGATTCCACTTGCCAGTCACAATCAAACTTATATTATAATAATTGTTTAATATTCATTACCGTAACATCTGGGGTTTAGATTAATTTCATTCTGTTACAGACACAGTTTTATAGTCTACAAAATAAAAACGGTATACGTTGAATTCAATAGGATAAATAAATTTCTAGAAGAAAAAAATCTAAAAATTAGGTCGAATTCCTTTTTTAGAAAAACAAATAATTAATTTATTATTTGTTTATTTATTTTTTTTTTTGAAAAGAAACAATTAATAACTAACACTTCAACTGATCTCATGTATACAGTGTAATCAACCAACATCTCACCTTAATTTTGGATATGAAACAGGAGAAAATGAAGTAGGATAAAGCATAATATGAATTGTAATTCGATGTTGTAATGGCTGTTGAATATAATTATGAACATTATAAATAGAATTACGTTAAACAACTGCTAAAGACTAGAAAATGATATTGTACAACTATTTTATTCTAGTATGTAACTCCACAGTAGTGCTCACTTACGACTACATTAAAGAAACCGAGCCTAGGATCTTCAGGTTTTATAGAAATCTGTTAACCAGTTAAACACTAAGATGACAGAGAACATTGAATAATAATAGCAAATTCATAGTATAGGCTCCCATTATTATTTACTATGACCATCTCTCAATTTCAAAGTCTATTATTCAGCGAAACTAGATAATTTTGACAATCGACTTATTCTTTTATGAATATACACATACGAGTTAAACAAGGAACACTTTTAGTTACACATTCCTATATTAGGATAAACTTGTATATTTCCGTTGATTTGTTATAGACGCGCTCAGGATGCACATATAGCAACAATGACTGACCAGCTTCAGTCTATAACAAATCAACGGGAATATACAAGTTTATCCTAATACCAATGTGCCTGTTGCACAAGTGTGACTGTCTGGACTCAGTAGTCTAGTGGTGAGCGCGGTGGCATACGACACGAAACGGACTGAGTTCGAATCCCACTGTGAACATCAAAATTGGGATGCAGGTACATCCAGCTGATGAGTCCCAAGTAGGATGAAACGCGCGTCCTGGATTCCACTTGTCAGTCACAATCTAACTTATATAATACATTCCTATATATTTTATAAACAATGGTGTGTTAAAACAGATATAGGTGATCGACGTTTGAACTTGTTATTTCTGTAAAGATAACTTAATTCTTCACGGGATGTGAAATTTTTTGTGATCGACACATATCATAACTATCCACCACGATCAATCGTCTACACAAATAAACACTAGCTGAAGTGGTAAATTCAACTATTATTCACAATATAAGTTGTAAATTGTACACATATTGTTTAGAACATACAGTACGATTGTCTATCACCATTATCCATCCCCCACCACTTTTTCCCGAATGGTTATCCAGTTGTAATTGAACATTTATGGAGGTATACTTATCACAATTCACTTTTGATTAATTGATTGAATATGTCCCAGATTGATGTTGGTAGGGTGCGATTGAAAACCAGGTAGCACTGGACAGCTGTTAAATTTTAGTACGGGACTCTTCATCAGTGCACACTGTCGATTCTGCCATAGAAATCTAACCCAGGTCCATCAAGTTGGTCTATTACACCACTAGGTCAGTGTCCAGTGGTAGAATTCCCACTTCTATTAATTTGTAACACAGAGAGACAATCATCTGTAATAACTGTCTTAATCCAGATAAATCTGATTAATAAGTTATCAGCTGATCAATACAAATCAATTTAGTTTGTGAATATAACTTTTTTTCATCATTTCATAAACTGTAGTTAACCGAATGTTTTTTTTCTTTAGAACAAAAAGGTTTTCTCATAAAAACCAAACATGATCATTCATAACATTTAAAGTTTGTTTGGAGCGTAAAATGTTAACAAAATTGATTAGAATTAAAGTAAACAATCATTTCTTTTTTGTTGTTGTGTATATTTCAAGTTAAATAATCAAAGGTAAGTTTATACAATTAATTTTATTTATTTTCAGTTAGTTGAAAAAAAAAAAGATAAACATCTAAGAAAAACAATAACAATAGTAGGTTGTATTGAAATTTCTTTAAAGTTACATTTATTCATTATGTTGATAATTACATAACAATTAAAATAGATTTAAATTTTTTACATGAATTAATTGGTGAATAACTGTCAATATCTTGATAACTTTCTAATGATATAATTTTATACTGGAGGAGGAGGGGGGCAGTGGGGATATATGAATTATTTTAATATGTATGAGTTGTTACCGTTGCTATGTACTTGGTACTAAGAAATGCTAGAATATGCATAGAAGTAACATTCTTACTAATTAAGAAGTTAAATAATCATTATTAAAATACTTTCAAATTATTAGAATGATTACATAGATCGTAAATGAATATACCTGGTAAATTCAATTACTGAATGTAAGTGGAAAACATTTTAACTATCCAATAGAATCTATGATACATAATTTTTATTATTTTAGACTTTTTAGCAAAATTCTAATTCATCCCCAGTATAGATGTTCATGCTAAGACTGGGAGTCAGTATTAATCTATTCAGTTGACATAGCAACTGTTATTTGTAAGGATGTTGTTTCAATTATCGATTGAAGTGACACATACGTTAAGCTGGTGAATTCTAAATAAGGCGTCAAATATCTTTCTTTCTAGTGTTAGCAAATTTTAAAACAAAAACTACATCCAACTTAAAACTACAAACATCTTAAGGATATCTACTTTGAATGCACATGTACTAACAGAGATTTATCACAATTGTGTCTTAATTATAAAACAACAACGAAACACAAATCATTACGAATAATAACTAATCATAGTAATTAAAGTGTCTACTTTAGTTAGTAGTATGTATAGTGATGCTAGAAATGATTAAATTTGTAATTATGAACTGTTCCTCTTACATTTTCTATTTAAACAATATTTTTTTTTTGCCATGATTAACATTTTTCTTTAGACCTAACTAATGTTTGCACAGAAACAATATGCTAATTTCAGTTTATTATTTGTTTAAATGTAACTGAGTCATTTTAAATAGCGCATAGTATAATTATTATAATCTGATTTTAAAATTTTCGAAGAAAATGTCTAAATTTTATTATGAATTCAATTAGCAATTACTTGATAATATGAATGCCTTAATACACAACAAATACTTCAGTTCATCAGCCATGACTTACTCTTAGTCTTTGTGCTAAGTAATTCGTATAGCTCAGTTTGTGGACAGTTGAGTTGATGCTAGTGAGATTGAGTCATGCAGAAAACTATTGGAAAGTGACCTATCATTAGTCTCATAGACAGTTTTGCGGGGTAAATTTTGTTGAATTCCCTAGATAATATTGAGTAGTTGCTTCGTCATAGTGTAAGTGTTCGCAACTTCGCATACCTTCAATTTAGTCAGAGAATTTAATCTGGGTCCCTCAGGATTCACGATGTGTGCTTATCCATTAGTATTAGTGATCCGATTTCCCATTGAGGAGTTCTACCCTAAGACAAAACAGTTGTCCATTGTTCCATGCTTCGCATCAGTATTCAATCAAGATTAATCTGTGTCAATCAACAGCAACTTCGAATCAACAATTACTTATTAGGATCAAGTCTTTTGATCATCTGCATTTATTCCTTAGTGATTTATTTAATAATGAAAGTCTTCCAATTTTGGGAGAGTATTATTTTTACTAACTATTCATCTTACTTCGTCAAACTAGCTGTACTACAAAATATTCATAAGATTTAAATGTACTTAAAGTAACTGAGAAATTAATCAATGAATAAACTTTAGCATACATAAACGAACATAACCTACTTAACAAGTAGTATAATAATAACGATAAGGGTTTCCTTATAAAAATGAGACAAATTTATCTTTTAATTTCATAAAGTAGAAAATATTTCATCCACATTCTGAACATGCATGAGATCATTAACAGACTTCATGGTAAACTCCTAGTTATTGAATAACTGAAATGTCTGAGTGAAATTCTTTTTTTGGTTTGTTCTGCGAAAGTTCGCCATTAGAGCACACACACTATTGAAAATCCATCATTCCATTGGGTTAAAATCAGTTAGATTTCAGTTTATTGGTGTAGTAAAACTCTGTTAACTTAGCTAATAATTGCAAATTAGTCTGAGTTAGATAACTAATAAATACAAGGAATTGGTACTGAGCAGTTGTTTCGTCGTAGTATGGGATTCATCAAAGATACACATTCACAACCTTATCAGGGAATCGGTCTTAGGACCTTCGGGTTTTGCAATTAACTACTAAACAGGAGTTTGACGGTTGACATTTGTAACTTCGATAAATTTTGTGACATGTAATCAGCCTCATTTATTACATTCAGTGAGTAGTTTCCTCACACTCAGAACGGTTGAACTGAGTTATTGACACCGTGAAAGTTAGAAATATAAGCTATTAGATCGCGGTACAGCACCCTAATGGTTATATGTTCACTGTGAAGCCCAAAATTTTATGGATTTGTTTTCTAATGGGGTCTTGTTATGAATTGTTGGAGATTTCTGTACTTTAACGAAACAGTTGCCCAATGAAAGATCCTGGTGTTACTCAATTTAAGCCTTTTTGACATTAAATGACAATAAATGATAAACAGGATTTAGTGAACTTCAAACTTGTATATTAGCACCCATACGACCACGCAGAAAGTTTTCAACTTAATTCAAACGCCAATCACTAGGCGCACCTTTAATATAACGGCTAGATTTCTAGACACATTTAGTAGTCCTTTTATCATATGAAATAAAAGTTACTTTGAACAATTCAAAATGAACAAGATTCACTGAACAGAATGTATCCATTATAATTTAAAGCATTTTATCAATTAAAACCATTTCCAGCTTTTGATGAACAATATGATAATGCAGTAAAGCTTCCGTGGCTCCAGTCAGACATCTTTTACACAGAGAATATAATGTGAACATTTCTGAAGCATTGATCATTAGCAACAAACAGAGAAGTGATTCTTTTTCTCCTTTCCTCCATGTACCAACTGTATCCACGCTCTTCTAATCTATAATTTGAAACATAAATACACGTCAAATTAAACTATATTTGTTGACATATCTTGTATTCTGCTTTACCAATTGTGATTTCCATTTTCATTTGGAATGATCATCTCAACTTCAACAAATAAAGTATATGGAACATTTACTTGTGTATTATTCCCTGTAAATTTAAGTCGTTTATATTTTATGAGAAATGCCTCAAAATATACTGAATTCATTCTATTCAGTATAATGTGTTTTCTTTGCCTTAGTAAAATTTGTTCAGGATACATTAAGAAGTGATCCACCACGTTTATTCCCATTTCGACACTGGAAATATTAAAAATACATCTTGATCGAAGAAATACTTTCATGTTTTGAAGTTCACCAACATCGTATTCACTCATTAGTCAATTGTGAATCTTGTATGTTATTTTAAAACCATGATGATGATTGTTTATTCCTCGTTTAATTTTTATTATTTTTTTTAGTTTTCTAGTTCAGTTAGTTATAATTTCATGATAAATCATTATAACTATAGAAAATTATCTATATATTATTAACTGAACTATGAAGTATCAACTTCTAAAGGTAACAATTACATTAGTCTCTATGTTTTCACTTCCTATTTAGGCAAATATTATGCTTAGCGACAAATAACATTCGTAATCAAACTACTTATTGACATTTTATTCATTTTCATGCAGCTCAATGAATTCAATTTATATTAACGGAAAAAAAACAAAACTTTATTTCAAATGAAAAAAATAATGAAAAAGAAGATGAAATTGTAATTGAAACAATCTGATTGTGCATAGGAACTTATTATTATTCTGTAAGCGAAACAAATCAAGAAATGAGCATTAAACAATCAGGTCATTAAAGGTTATTCATCATACATATATAGAATGGAATTTATAATCAAACTAAGTAGAACACATTAATTCAGTTTATAATTTAAAGAAGAAAGAAAGAAAAAAAAATAACACAAAATGATTAGTTTAGGAAATGTGCAAAATAATCTAGAAAATAAAAAATTCATAGAAATTAGAACATTTAAACGAGCAGAAAATTTATGTTCTAAGCAAAAGCTAATTAATTTTATCTAACGGTCAATGTTTATTTTTTTTTCATTTCTTTATATTGTCGATCATTCCAGGTTAGAATAGTCATTTTATTTGTGTTCTTTTCTTGGTTAATGATATTTATCATTATTGATTAGGATAATGATTTATTATTATTATTATTATTTAGTATAAAATAACGCCAAAACTATATATGTACCGTACAAGTACATAGTAATGTTGTGAAGATAATAATGTAGAAGGAGGGTAAACAAGGAGAAAATATAAGACTAAGAAAATATAAGACTACAGAAGTACACAGCAGGAGATACAGTTTGGGTAGAAACATAAACAAGAAGATTTCATTTGTATTAAAAGAAGTTATCGCACTTTTATAAAGATTGTAATAGGAAACTGCTACTAGTTTCTATTCTGTGCCATATCTGATAATGCCATAAACCAGTGATTTGCACCATCTCTAGGACCTCACCCAGCTTTCTTTCATTCCACGAAGTCATGTTATAATGATGTTGAATAATCAATGCAAACTGACTGTTTAATAAACTGCAGAGATTAATAATAATAATAATACCAATAATAGTGAGTAATAAGTGCTTTATTCAATATTATGCTTAGTAAAATATTAATTTTCAGGTTGCTCAGTTTTGACAAGTTACTTTGTGTCCATATACACTCCTTATAAAATACATAGAAATAGTCGTAATGTAGATAAAAGTAAAATAAAATAGACAATGTATATGTTTATAAGCAAACATTTTGATGGTTTCATAAGAAATAGAATTCACTACGACATACAATAACTTATAAATTCAAAAGCATAAATTTTTGGCCAGATCAGTTTTTTAACTTTCTCGTTGTAAGTGACATACCTACGGAATTGTATGAATTTATGTGCTTTACTATGGGCTTATCAATTCCAATGTAGTTGCGCCTCGTTCTGTCAAATGACATACGGGAGGAAAGTTGCAAATCAAGTGAGTATTTTTTTATTTCATAGGATAATACTAGACAGGCGTTTAGAGAATTTCAAATGCTTTTCCACAATTATGTCCATAAGAACACTGAAAGTCCCATCATATGCTCTACTGACAACCTACAATACTACGCAACACCGCTTAGTCGAAATTCGGAGAAAAATAACGTATGGCGGGGTATTATCAAGTAATAAGTTATATGCAGGAATTGATAGAATAAATTAAAGTAAAATCTATGTTTGACATTGGCAAAATAAATGGAAACCAAAATATATCGGAATTTAAAGTTAAGTCAAGATATAGACATTCAACATAGGTTTATTAGAAATCTCTATTGATACAAACATCTTGGTTTCAGATTGCTGACACCTATTACATGAAAATTAACGGATTGATATCCGAAAGAACTTAGTGTAAGACCATTTGAAATAAACTATTTTTTTAGCATTTTATAGGAAACTATTCATTTCAGAACAATTTAAAGTGAAAGAAACAGGCATATAAATAGTAAAAACATTTGCCTGCTTAACAAAGGTACTTTTCTTTAAAGACAACAGGCCATACACGAAAAATTAACAGAAAGAAGGAAGGAACTGCATTTTGAGGTGTACAAACCTCTGTTAATTGATAAGCGTAGAAATTCTTTTATACACACTACCCTGTTCAAGTTCATAAACATCTCGAGTTAAAAGAATTGATGAATTTAAACCGAATAATAACAACTTTGTAAGTTAACTAGTTGTATTACACAGTCGTTTTTATTATTAGTAAACAGCTATTTTAATGTTAAATGACTGAAAGAAATCAGCTATTGGACTATTGTTGATGTTCATTTGCTTGAATAATATGTAGTCTTGTAAAACTTGAGCAACATTGTTGTTATTTGAATAAAAGTAATCCAATATTTAAGTTAGACAAGCAACTACTAAGCTATTCGCACCCTAGATCACTTACTGATTCAGATTGCAATACTGCCACAGCCAGCAGTTTAGCGTACTGTAGGTATTCGACAAAAGATTCATTCAAAAGTCTCCTCATCATTTGTTTTACTTATTTATGAACACATTATTCTCATCTCACCGAGAACATTGAGTTACACAGAAATCGACGATAATACAGAGTGACTGAAAACCCAAATACTAGTTGAACTAATGCTAACGATCGTGACCAACTGATCAAGGAAACTGGAAAAAGGAATCTAACCACTAGCCATAATGTGAAAAGGTAATGTGGACATGGCAATTATTTGTGTAGTGAAAACAGAGAACGTCATAAATAATATACACATAACTTTTAATGGTCTATTCTCACTCCCTTTGAGTTTCTTTATCAATGTTGGTTGTAGGCTTGCTTTTCTTGGGTGTTTTCATTTCTCCTAAGTATTTTGATCAGGTTTTGCTTCTTGTCACCTCACCTCGTATACCGTTTACTGTTCCCACTTTTACATGATGTTTTGGTACCTAATACTTATAGACGACCTTATGGGTAGTATCTACAACATCTCCCATCCATCTAAGTGTTGTACTTGTACACGAGCTGATATCCTTGGTTCTGTGATCACTGGTTGTTTTTGTGTATTTACCCCTCGTCATCCCAACAAATCCATTGTTACAATTGACTTTTGTTTACTCGCTTCTCATTGTTGTTGTGTACACCAGTCCATCAAGTTAATAGTATCCACCACAATATCAGAATTTCATTCTCTTCTCAGATGATTCTATCCGATGTGTCATATGGATTGCAGGTAAGCAACAAACTATCTTGTCTTCATTATTTTGTTTTAATTAAAATTAATTCAATCGATATGATTAGTTAAGTCATACTAATCAAGAAATAATTGATTTTCTTTTTCGTAAAATAAAAATGTTTTTAATTCAATCAATTTTCTTTTTAATAAATTTACAATGATTATTGAAAATTTTATTCATGAAAAATATTAAACATTCAATATCGAGTTAATCAATTCAATAATTATGATGTTGTTTTTGTTTTCAATTATTTCTTATAGTAACTACTTAAAATTATGAAGACCCTTAATGTTTGTTTTAATGATTTAAAGTTTATTCAACTTAAAAAAAAAAGAATCTTGGACAAAATTAATTAAACAAGTAAAAAATATGCTTATGAAATGTAAAATTAGAATAAGCTTGTATTTTCCAGTTGATTTGTAATGAACTGAAACTAGTCAACCTCTGTTGTCATATGTGTATTCTAAGCGGATTGCCTTGATATAGCGATAGTACATAAGTTATATTTAAGTTGGATTGTGACTGGAAAACGGAATCCACGACGAACGTTTCATCCTATTCGGAATTCATTGGCTGGATGTACCTTCATCTTAATGTTGATGTTCACATTTCTGATTCGAACTCAGTCCACTTCTTGTCGAACGACACCGCGTTCACCACTAGACTACTGTGTCCATACAGTCACACAGTTGTGCAACGGGTATATATGTAATTGGATAAACTTGCGTTTTCCTGTTTATTTGTAATGGACTTAAGTTAAAATGGTTCTGTAGAGATGATTAATTTTATTCGTCACAGACTGATGTTGACTGGATACCATTGAATGCTAGACAGTACTACACAATTTGTTCATATTAAGATGGAATAAACCTGTTGAATGTTCAATCTTTAATTTGACTGTTAATTCAGTTGACACAATAAACATTGTGGTTTCCTGAATTCAATGGTAAAAATGATAAACCGTATTTATTTATGATTATTGAATTGTATTTTAGTTAGAAAGCTGAACTCTGGTGAATCCAGCTGACAAATCCTATAGAAGACAAAAAATACGTCGTAAATTCCACTTTCCAGTTATTATTTAACTCTAACGTTTAGTAAGTTTTATTTACCAAAAATTGAACTTACATATCTTGATTGTTTTATAAATCTGGAAATAACAAGTAAGAAAGATTTGTTGGATACATTGAATTCAATGCATTTAGAGAATCTTTATCATCTGCCAACAGACTAGATTACAAAGAGTCAAATATTTGATATACTTGACTCGTTGGATCATAGCCGTTCAGATATTAACTTTGCTGATGAATTCACTTATATGTGTGGTATCAAGTATATTTGAAGGACTATAAGGAAGTCATCTATTAGTTTATCTGATCACGTTACACTGTCAGAGGTATACATTATTAAACATTTCCAATCTAACGTATAAGCACAAAAGAATAAAGTAATAATTCGTTCTTTGGAAAGTGAATATTATACATTATTTCCTTTGTATAAAACTTTTTGATGTACACTATTTGAAATGGCTTACACTTGCTGTAATCTAATCGTTAATTGCTTGCAGCCAAAAATAAAGGATCCGGGTTAGTTTCACTAGTAAGATAGTGGATACTTAACACTGAAAAGTCCCATAGTTAGACATGTTTTACGTGCATATGAAAGAACATCTGGAATATATATTGACTTTGGTTGGCTAGTCTATAAATCAGTGTTCATCCTGGGACTAGTAATAATAGGGCAGACATGCATACACTGAATAATCAGTCTTCATTGTTCTTTGCCACTGTATTCGGCTAGTCAAGGATGTATTTGTAACTGGTCAAGCAATCAAAACATACAATTTTGATTTTAAAGTCAACTACCTTGGTTTGTAATCTACCTAATGTATATTTTTTCGTTCCTCCATGTTATAAACTATGAATGTGAATGTAAAGATCTCCAATGATTTCTAATATTTCTAATAATTCAATACATAAAATTGTATTCACTTACCTTTATCAATAAGACTTAATGTTCCTTTACCCTAATTGTAGTGAAACAAATAAATAAATAAATAATAGACATTACAAATCAGTAATTGAGGAGAGGCAATAAGTTAATTATAGTAGCTGTCATTCATTCAATTTTTGAAAAATCAGAAAATAAGATTGTCTTATTTTACATAGAAACAAAAGCTCAACAACTCAATCTACTTGTTGTCAGCATCACATTGATAAATTTTTTCTTTGTGATAAAACAGATGGCTGGTTGTCGGATAAATCACTATCAAATGATCATTTAGTTTCTCAGATATAACTGATGTCAGAATTGACCGAATTGAATGTTAGTCGAAATAGGTAGACAATCCAATGAACTAGTTTCCATATTTTATACCTGTTCTTTTAAGGAAATTTTAAATTTCTGGGTACTGTGTTACATAATGGTGAAAACACGTCCCTATAACGTGAAAAACAACTACTTAGTGATTGATTAGGTTTTTTCTAAAAAAAATTGGTTAGATGAATTTTTAAATATATTGATTGTTTTAATATATTCCGTTAATGGTAAGAATGACTTCTTGTCATTACTTGTTGCTATGGTATTTAAACAAGTCATCCCTTACCGTCACTCGTTTATGAACACTCTCCTTCCAATTAATAAATTAAACACCTCTATACTATTTTCTTCCAACTGAAATACGATCGAATCCGTTTGGGGGGGGGGAAATGTCATAGAAATGTGGTACATTGTATTACCAAACATCACTTTAAACAGATCCCAACTAAGATATTTACTTAAGCAATTGGTGGTTTAACAGCATTCTAGCTCATGTAGGAATGCTACACTTGGAGATATAAAACACCATTTCTGTAAATAGGGTTGAGGTTAGCCTCACTATTTTCGATGTTGAGTAAATGTGGCATATTCAATAATTTCGGTCATTCTTCCATTCATTAAGACAACAAATGTTTCGTATTAGAGTGAGACTATGATTACATATTTCACTATTTAACTGATAGTAACTGTTTACCACCTTCATACAAACTAAATGAAACATACAGATATTGTAAACGTTAGAGTTTGCAATAAAATCTTTAATGAAATGTTTAATGTAATATACAGTAATAATTTACTAAATGGAATAACAAAATAATCACAATTTGTCTATAATCTAGTAGAAATAATAATTACCACATATCTGATTAAATTAGGTGCAAAGAAATATCCATGCTAATCTAGTTCATAGTTTAATACTGGGGCTTAAAAAAGTCGAATACATTTTGTTCATTTGCCATCTTGTTACCATGTTCCGTAATTCATTGTAAATTGGCTTTTGCATCATTCAAGTATTTTTATTGTCTCTTTCTTTTATGGAATACTTCACTTATAGTGCACTTTACTTGAGAACATGTATTCATGGCATAGAAATTAGTGTTTTGGAATAGGAACCATATAATTCCCAGTAGAAAATTTCAAGACAACATTAATGACACCTATGAATCCCTGCTTTATTTAGTAATAATTATATATATATATATATATATATATATATATATATATATATATATATAACACTAAGGTATATTTTGTAACACCTTAAATATTATCAACTACTTAGCTTATGAACATTAGAATGTTCTCCAAGTCAGCTAATTTCTATCACTTTTGGTTATCGTTTGCATATTCGTGTATTCACACAGTCATTTTCTTTGAAAATAAAAAAATGTAGAGACTATAGAGTCAAGATAACCGTTGGCTATAGATATGATGAATAGTTTAAACTATTCCATCATATCATGCTCATATACGAAGTCATTAAACAAATCCCATGATACTAAGCTCATTTATCCACTGCTGATTTCTTGAAAAACAAACAAAAGTTAATTCTACTGTAAGAGCTTGTCACTTAACATGTTTCAGTCCAACTTGAAACGACGCAGAAACTTACTCCCAGGGTGTCTACTCTTAGACCCTTAAGTGGTATGGTAGATAAGAAGATAAAAAAAAATACGATAAACTACTAAATAAGAACTCGACATCTGACTTTTCGATATCAGCAAAATCGTAACATGCATGAAAATCATTCATTTGTACATAAAACTGACTGATCACTTTTTGATAATTTCATTCTTGAAGAATTACAACTTAAAATATATACAGTGCTTTAGTGGTGTTTTATACTGCTTCCAAATAATATCGTTCTCTAATAGAACATCTTACTAAGTATCAGTCTAGAAATATTATTCATATTCTGTGACTGTAAACTGGACTGAAATGGAAATCCAACAGCAGCTGCATTAAGATTCGTTTTTATACACACACATACGTGATTAGAACTTCATCAGTGCCACAATCATAGAAAATTACTGTCTATGGAAAATATCTATTCACTTTTCAAGTATGTTTGACTTTTAAATCTATTTCAATAAAAGTCCAGCAGTACTTGTTTCGAGCTGTCGCTCCCTTATTTTCACTTATATTCAATCTTTCTGTTATACAAACAAGAAGACGGCTTAATTTAAGTCACAAATCTTCAAAAATTTGGAATCTGTTTCGACTAGGATGTTACAAATGTATTTCTTAGTTCTATAAACTACTTATTCATCTGTTAATCTATTTGATATTATCAAGTCTAACTTTCGTAATGATGCCTAAAAGATCAAATAAGGTAATAATAACTATTACTTATTCCAACATGTCAAATAATTCAGTTCGCTTAGAGTTCAACAATAAAAATCATCAGTCAATCAGTTATCATATGTCAGTGAAAAGAAAGCACAAACAAAACATATGACAGTTAACCTATTTCATAAATGGATTAGTTAATAAATGAGCTATACAATTGTAAAAAGGTTGTATAAACAACTAATGAATTTGACAAGTAGATATTTATATTTATGTACATTACCTATATTTCTATTTTCTATCAGTAACCATATCACGTAATGAAACTCGTTTCCATTTAATTGTAAATGAAAAATGTAGATGTTGAAAGAGAGAGAGAGAGAGAGAGTATGTGTAAGAATGGAAGAGATTGAAAGAAGGAAAATAAATCCACTCCATTTAGAAGTAAATAATTTCCAAAATTAAGTTTATTATCAACTGAATTTCATTTAGATTATTTAGTAGCAACATACATGCATGTTTACGCTTAAAATCCTAGAATGCTTTTTAGCGTGAGGCACACCAGCCAGACATATTCTATCTTTTATAATATATGGGCAATGTAAGAGAATAAACTTGATTATGTAATGTAATTGAATTTAAGATGTTTTTTTTGAAGTATTAGGTGTAAGAATATTGGATGTGAATGGCAAGAACCTATGTACCTAGATTACTCACAAGTAAACACTAAAACACAGGGTGTATCTACAATATTATAGGGAACAATAGTGTCTAGGAAAAGCAGATCGGCATCATTCATTATCATAGTCCGAAGTGTTATGTTTAAAACACTGAGAATGTGACCGATAACCTTTACCAGCAATATATATACATTTACTGATCTACGTGTAGTCACCTGTATAATATTTTGTAACACCTAATGGCGTCCAACACTAAAAATACATGTTACTAACCATGAATACAAGATTTCTGATATTCACTTAACATTTAACTAATCGAATCAGACTGGATTGTAACTCAATACATAGAGTTTGGATAGCAATTCACATGGATAGATAATAACAACCACGAATCAGTGAATTGTTATTTCACCATTTACATTACTCAATATGAACTCACTAATGACAAGCAAAAGGATTTTATTTTGGTGCTACACAGGAAAACATAATAATAAATTTCGATCACTCGCGAGTGTGGCAGTTACCATAAATAACAGAGGTTTGATCCACTCAATACGTCATGAATTGACGGAAGTCAAAAGTGCTAACTATTGAATAACGATTTAGTAATTTAGCTGTTAGGCATTCAAAGAGAAGCCTGAATGTTTGAGGCTAAACTACAAGTAAAGATATTGGTGCCTAGTACTGATTAAATCCATGTAAAGCGGAACAGTTGTCCAGTACTTCAAGGTTTTCAGAAGTAGTCTAGTCCAGGTCGACTGTTGGTATCAAAATAATATATGACTTTCTAGCTATTCATCTCAGTGTCAAAAATATCAAAAGGAATTATAGATATGGCAGCACTAAGAACTTTAAAGGATTTTATGCTGCCACTTTGATCTTATAATAGAATTAAATGCATATAAATATGAAGGGTACAAAACTGGAAAAATATAGATCTTACTCCTTTGGTAACTGATGGTGCTAGCAAGTAACTAAATCTTTATATTTATTACTACGGTAAAATATCAGTTTACCACGTAAGAGTTGTTTGAATCAATACACTTCAAGTACTCTACACCTACGCTTTACTTCCTAAATAAAAACCCGTGTGCTATATTGACTGAAGTAGTACATTACTCTGTTAATATACACAATTATTCAGCTAAAATAGATTAAAAACAGGTAATCTACTGGTAACCAAAAGGTATAATCTAGACCACAATCAAATTTTCAGTGAAGTTTACTTCAATATAAATTATTTCTTTTTATCCACATCATTTTACATGATAAAATAGGATTCACTACCAGCTATCTTATACAGTTCATTTTGACAAGGATTCGAACTTGGTGAGTAATAGTTATTCACAAATATGTTACATTGAACAGTTTCATTGCTTTTTTCAGAAATTATATAATTTCAAATAGAAATAAGAATGCACGACGTTGAAAACTTTTTGATGGAGAAATATTGCATCACATTAAACTGCAGCACTTAATTACATATTATGCGCCCAC
Organism: Schistosoma mekongi; assembly: GCA_034768735.1. Lineage (NCBI taxonomy): Eukaryota > Metazoa > Platyhelminthes > Trematoda > Strigeidida > Schistosomatidae > Schistosoma > Schistosoma mekongi. The sequence continues at coordinate 65,759,282 of CM068306.1, read as the reverse complement.
TTAGTTACAAGGCTATGATTACTGTGTAGCCTTGAATTCACATCTAACTGTTGTCGATAGTTGATAATGCCAAACGTAAGTGTTTTCATTTAGTCATTTGACTCAAGTGTGCACTTTCCTTTTCAATATTAAAGTGTAAGTGTATATTCGACACAGTTATTAGCAAAAGTCTATTACATTGATCGCTGAACGTAAAACCTATTCATTTCTCTTTCAACGTTCATATTATAAACCGAAAGAAACTAACTGAAATCCTTAACAGTAGCGTAATTGTTGACAGAATAGTTGACAGATAAATACAAAACATCTGTATGCTACTCCCTAATCCTTAATTATTTTATGATATTTTAATTTGATATCATGAATTGATATGAGTTAGTCACCGATTGAAAACTAGGAAGTGTCACTGGACGTCTATTTCTTTCTAATATAGAACTTTTCAACATTATTCGTCTACAACTCCACCAAGGACCTTCAGGTTTCTTAGCTAACACTAAACTTTTAGACTATTAGGCTGTCATCCAAAGGTTGATATTCATGACCCTGTCAATCCGATATATATTTACTCGACTTCATCCATTGTCATCGTTGTGTAACTGCCCCACATCTGATATGGTTTTAACATAATGTAAGTATATCTCCAATAAGTTATTATTCACCGCATTTAATATAAATAAACATTATCGTTATTATCAAAGTTATAAGCATTTCAATGGTATTACCTACCTTATTCGCTTGTCTAAAACTGAAAGAATTAAAACAACACAACTGTCAGATGTTTTACAAATTACGCATACTACTGAAAAACGTTTCTTTATATAATCAACTAAATGATTTTATTGTAAAAACAATACCTAATTCATAATCAGATTTCGTCTATTTTTTCCGACGTTCGTCAAACAGCTTTGTCTACGTTATTAATTCAATGTTAATGAGGATTAGGTAGTCTTTCACTTTTCATCCATTGCTTACCTTAGGTTGAAAGATTGAACTGTTAATGTAGAGTTATCACTTTCATATTTCAGCCATATTAAGTCAACAAACCGAATATCACATTAGCAGATTTACGTGTTAAAGCTTTAATGCTTCTATTGATTTACAGTTGTACATTGTAAGTAAGCCATTTACACTAAATGACGACAAGAGAATAACGTTTTAAATCTATTGACTACTCAACAGGTATTTCGTTCTGGTTTAAGATTTCATTGTCATACACATTTACCACAGCATAACAACCTAAAACCTTCAGTAAAGCAAAATCACTTTTCATAAATAATTGACTGAAGTATAGGAGTTTTTACCAGTTGTTACTGACTTAGTTGTTTCTAGAATTTAAGTTATCTGTTAGTTTCTATGTGAGGTTATGGGGTTTCGCTGATAAGAAATCCTTTTGTTTCTCGCTAATTATCAATTCTTGATAAGGACTTGTTTTACATTAGTGTTAAATACATAGTTAATATCACTTTCTACAAGATATTCAGTTTACTTAAATCATGTAAAATATGCGCTTATTTTGTAAAATACTTGAATACTTGTAAACTTTGAATCTGTTTTGAATGGTAAATTTCTTTCATTCAATGACATTTCCCACACTAAGAAGAAACAAGTGTCCAGTACTCCACGGTTTACAATGGTATCTAACCAACATCAATCTGTGACAAATCCAGTCAACTAAAATTTAATACCAATCTCAACAAACTACCTTAATTCAATTCAGATTTCCATCCAATATCCTTTTCAATCACAAAATTGATTTTATAACATTGGTTAAACTGTCGGTTTTTTCAGTCTTCCATTGATTACCACATCGTATAAAGTGGGTATAGTTTATTTTTCTAAAATGCATCAAGGCACTGAAGTTTTAATCTATTCATATGTTTCACAGTGAATGATATAAGATAACTATAGATGTTCGACATGCTGCTAAGTAGTTTAAATATAAAAGCGATTCATTCAAAATTAAATCCAATTTATACAACATGACGTATAATCGAATCTTTATAAAATCTTGGAATATATATATATATATATATATATATATATATATATATATATGATTAGACGTTTTTTTCAAGATTTACCAAATATGTTTGATATAATTGGATGTAGTAAAGATCGTTGAACCGGATATCACTAAGTTATTGAGTTAGATAGCCCTTAGAATCCAGGAACTGATAATGGACAGCTGCTCCCTCACAATATGGGACTCTAAGGTGGTGCGTGTCACTAATCTAACGGGTGCGTGTCACTAATCTAACCAGGAAATCGAATACAAACTTTAATATTTCTCAGAAAATGTCTAACTGTTAGACAACTGAATTGTGTAGCATTCGAACGTTGATAATTCTAACTTCGGTCAGTTAGCGATATATATATATATATATATATATATATATATATATATATATATATATATATATATATATATATTCTGCCTCATCTATTGCCATCAATGAGTTTTTTAGATCCAACATTTCTGAACTTCTCTGATTACGTCTTCTCACTAGAATTCCAAGATTCTCACCTATAGTTAATCACTAGTGACCTGATATTGAATGAACTTGGATTTTTTTTTAAGTTTATCTAACTTGAATTTACATGCAGTCTACACAAAGTCCAGTTTAGGTGATAACTTTTCAAAAACATTAAATATAATTTACAGTCGATTTAAAATGGATTGAATGCTTACTTTCGTGATATTCCTATACGATAGTTTCATTTTTCTAGATACATATACATATCCATAGTAGTTAGGTGATAAATGATACATTCTGTCAACACAATACATAGTGAATATATTGAACCACAAACTAATTGGTGAATGTGTATTAAGTATAAATTGTAAATTCAGTTAAAAAATGTCATATAAGCAGAAGTAAAATATATTCAGTAACTTGACCTATTATAGCATTTTTAGTTAAAGTAAGTATTTTCAGGTGGACAAACTTGAAATTATGTCACATATTTCTGTTCTATCATTCCACTTAGTTATAGAAGTTCAGGTAAAATAGATTATATATCGTATTGCTTATATTCGTCACAGATTAATGTTGGTTGGATACCAGTGTAAACCAAGGGCACTTAACGGTTGTTTCATCTTAGTATAAGACTTCACATCAGTAAGTATCTACAATTCCACCAGGTAATTAAATTTAGGACTTTATGGTCTCGTGACGCCCACTTACCAATCAGCACCAATCGGCCGGCGTTCAATAGTAGATAACCCAGTTTCATTAACTTGCAATACGGAGCAAATATCAGTAAATTCCATTCAAAATAACCCTCTTACTTATTCATATCTATCTAAGAAGGGTGAAAATCGAGGATTATGATTACAGATAAGTAAACTTGACACTCATCACCACAAAACATCACTATTATACGTTATGTTAAAATAAGAGATAGAGGCTATTCATCTCCAAAAACAAACCTTACACAGCTAGTCCAACCTTTATGACGTTTTTAAATGTATACTTTACTCGGTAGATGAAATACTGTACATTTTATTGTATTGTCGTGATTGTTTAACTCAAGTAATTTCGTGATATCGAATTCATTTACATATCAACACTCAGTGGATAAGATACTTGTTTATCATTCTACTTACAATTTATTCGATATACTGTTATAAATTTAGTTGCATTGTATTCATCACAGACTGGTGTCAGTTGGTACCACAGCACTTGACTGCTGTTTTTGTCTACGTATAGGACTACTCAAACTCCGCCTGTAGCTCTCCTAGGGCTACTGCCGGTCCCAAGCCCCGGTAAAGGAGAAGGATTGGATATGGGGCTAGCACCCCCATTCCGTAAAACCCAAACTTGCTAAAACAACGCAAACCAGATTAAACAAGATAAACCATTTAAACCATTTAAACTCTGCCCTGGGAGTGGAAGGATATATGACGCCTCATGATGAAAGCCGAAATTCTTCGGAAGTCATGAGGCCGATGCCCCCCCTTCTAACAACCAGAGCAAATATTTTTATAGGTACATGGAATGTTCGAACAATGTGGGAGAGCGGGAAGACAAATCAAATAGCTGCAGAAATGAAGAGATACAACTTGACAATACTCGGAATCAGCGAAACCCATTGGACTCAAGCTGGACAGAAAACATTAGCTTCGGGAGAGACGCTACTATACTCCGGCCACGAAGAGGAAAATGCTCCTCACACCCAAGGAGTTGCTCTGATGCTGTCCAAGGATCACGTAATGCACTTGTGGGATGGGAACCACATGGACCCAGGATCATCAAATCATCTTTCAAAACAATAAAGAAAGGGATTACAATCAATATTATCCAATGTTATGCACCAACCAACGACGGCAACGACGAAGACAAAGATCAGTTTGATTATAGGCTGCAATCAATTATAGCAAAATGTCGGGGAAAGGATCTGACAATTCTGATGGGGGACCTAAACGCCAAAGTCGGAATGGACAACACTGGATATAAAGAAATCATGGGACGACAGGGACTGGGAGACAGAAATGACAATGGTGAAAGATTTACAAACTTATGTGCCTTCAACAAATTAGTTATAGGGGGTAAAATATTCGCTCACAGACGCATACACAAGGCCACATCGGTCTCACCGGATCATACTACTGAGAATCAAATCGATCATATATGTATCAATAAAAAATTTAGAAGATCAATGGGAGATGTAAGAACCAGGAGAGGAGCTGACATAGCTTCAGACCACCACCTGGTGGTTTCTAAAATAAAACTGAAGCTTAAGAAGCAGTGGACAACTGGAGCAACAGCATTACGACGGTTCAATACAGGCTTTCTCCGAGACACTGACAAATTCAACGAATTCAATATAGCTCTCAACAACAGGTTCCAAGCCTTACAAGATCTACTGAAAGAAGAAGAAACCACTATGGAGGGTAACTGGAAAGAAATCAAAGAAGCACTAACGTCAACGTGTCAGGAGGTTCTGGGCCGCAAGAAGCACCATTATAAGGAATGGATCTCCACTGACACATTGAGCAAAATTCAACAAAGGAGGAACAAGAAGATAGAAATCAACAACAGCAGAACAAGAGCAGAGAAAATAAAGGCTCAAGATGAATACTCAGAAGCAAATAAACAGGTAAAGAAGAGCATTAGGACCGACAAACGGAAATACATCGAAGGCCTTGCAACGACAGCGGAGAAGTCTGCAAGAGAAGGAAATATGAAACAGCTATACGACACAACGAAGAAACTAGCAGATAAACATGCTAAACCAGATCGACCGGTCAAGAACAAAGAAGGCAAGACAATCACCAAGATTCAAGAACAAAAGAATAGGTGGGTAGAACACTTTGAGGAACTTCTAAATAGGCCAGCTCCACTGAACCCACCGGACATCGAAGCAGCACCTACAGATCTCCCGATACATGCCACTCCACCAACGATGGAAGAAATCAAGATGGCCATCAGACAAACCAAAAGTGGGAAAGCAGCAGGACCGGACAATATACCAGCTGAGACACTCAAGTCAGATATCGACCTATGAGCAAGGATACTCCACGTTTTATTCAAAAAGATCAGGGAGGAAGAACAAGTGCCGGTAGACTGGAAAGAAGGTCATCTTATCAAGATACCAAAGAAAGGAGATTTGAGCAAATGTGACAACTACAGAGGGATCACGCCATTGCTGTTGATACCAGGGAAAGTCTTTAACAGAGTATTGTTGAACAGAATGAAAGATTCAGTGGAGGCTCAACTTCGAGATCAACAAGCTGGTTTTTGTAAGGGTCGGTCGTGCACAGACCAAATAGCAACACTACGGATCATCGTTGAACAATCAATTGAATGGAACTCGCCACTGTACATCAACTTCATTGATTATGAGAAGGCGTTCCATAGTGTAGATAGGAGAACACTATGGAAACTTCTTCGACACTACGGCGTACCAGACAAACTCGTCAACATCATCCGGAACTATTATGACGGAACACAGTGCAAAATTGTGCATGGAGGACAACTGACAAATGCATTTTCAGTGAGGACCGGAGTCAGACAAGGTTGCCTGCTCTCAACTTTTCTCTTCCTACTTGTGGTTGACTGAATCATGAAGACCTCCACATCTGAGAGGATGCACGGAATTCAATGGACAAGTAGGATGCAACTCGATGATTTGAACTTCGCAGATGATCTAGCTCTCCTATCACATACACACCAACAGATGCAAGCAAAGACAACCAGTGTAGCAGCAACTTCAGCATCAGTAGGCTTGAACATACATAAGGGAAAGAGCAAGATTCTCAAATACAACACAGGGAGCACCAACCCAATTCAACTTGGTGGAGAAACTCTGGAAGAAGTGAATACTTTCACATATCTGGAGAGCATCATCGATGAACAAGGAGAGTCCGATGCAGATGTAAAGACAAGGATTGGCCAAGGATTGACCAGGGCTGCATTCCTACAGTTGAAAAACACATGGGACTCAAAACAAATATCAACTAACCTCAAAGTCAGACTCTTCAATTCGAACGTGAAGACAGTCCTGCTGTATGCAGCTGAAACTTGGAGAATTACTGCAAACATCATCAGACGGATACAAGTATTTATAAACAACTGCCTATGCAAGATACTGAATGTCCGTTGGCCGGAAACCATCAACAACAGCTTACTATGTGAGAGGACAAACCAACTTCCAACAGAAAGAGGAAATTAGGAAAAGACGTTGGAAATGGATAGGACATACATTACACAAACCATCAGACTGCATCACGAGACAAGTATTAACATGGGATTCTGTTGGGAAACGGAAAAGAGGAAGGCCAAAGAACACGCTGCGTCGAGAATGGGAAGGAGACATTAAAAGGATGAACAGCAACTGGAAACAATTGAAAGGATTGCTCAGGACAGAGTTAAATGGAGAATCCTGGTGAGCGGCGTATGCTCCTCAGCGAGGAGTAGCGGGCATAAGTAAGTAAGTAATAGGACTACTCAGCAGTGCACACTCTTGTTCCTATCAGAAAATCAAATCCAAGGCACACATGACACATGACCCTAAGAATTTAGTTTCAATCCTTAAATTAACTGCATACGTCTGATGTATCTTAAACTAGAATGAAACAAATATCAGTGGATACTTTATGATAAAAACTTTTGAGGTGTTAAGATGATTTCCTCTGATACTTTGACGTTAATTAGTCTGCTAAATGTCAATTCGAGATGGATTTCGTCACAATTTTATCCTTTTACTTATAATTCTTGTTGTTCAGATTACAGTGAACATTTATACAATACTGAAAACACATTTCAAGATTAAGCAAATTGACTAAAGCTGAAAAATATTAAATAAACTGTATACTGGCTAAGTAGTATAAGGGTATTTTGAGCGCCATATAGCTTGAATACCCTCTATTCGCTTGCTAGTAAGGTTGTAGATGAACGCCTATAGATCCTATACAAGGACGAAATATATGTCCACTGCTTCCTGGTTTTTACTGACTACTGTAGATTTGCCATAACAAATTCCAAATTAAATATAACATACACACAAAATAAAGATATACTTACTTTTTGATGAACTTTAATTTTTCGTCAGATTCTAAGCGGTATCACGCAGTAAGAAGAGTCAAACATGTCGACGAATAGACAGTAGAATAGTCGATACCTATGAATACGTACAAACTATCGATTTATAAATTAAAACATTCACTGAAAATAGGCATGAAATGGTTAGTTATGCATCTTAAGCTGAATTTTCCTAAATAGAATTAGGAACATAATTATTGACCATTGATTTCATAACTTTAAACGCATTTCATCTGCACTAACCTTCAGGTAATAGGGGATATTTTTGCAACATTTTTATGGCAATTTAAATAAACCTCGTAAAACTGTTGAAATAAATTTGGATGTATCAATAAGTAACAAATAGTATATCACATATTTCGCTACAGTATGATTATATATTTACCGGAAATCAATCAGTTCTAATTACATATACATTTATAAATGTCATGTGTTTCAAGGTCTGTTTACATGTATAACGATCACACAAAAGCTATTTTGATAATTTTTCCAGATATTTACCAAGTGATTTTCTATATAGACAATAAGGAGGGAAATACTAAGCCTATGTACATTAACAAGTTTGCTTGTTCCTATGTTTCACTTTGCATTAGTCGCACAATGGTAACATTCATTGTAACACCCAGCGTGACTCTTACAAATGTGCATATAAACCTGTCTTCAACTCAGTAAAAGCATACTTGAACAACTTTGGTCACAGTGCCTACCCAGCTCAAAATCACTCTGTGGCAACATCTACGTTATGAAATGTTTGAACTCAATGGAAACATGAATAAATAACTTTCGCACTGCCGTAACTTTATCTGTCTAGCAGTTCGTATCTGACCCTTGTGCGAAGGTGTCACACGTGCTTTTGTCAAATTTACACAGGGGATAACACTTATTAACTTATAATTTTTTAGTCTGCGTTTTATTTTCTTTAATTCTTCAATCAACTTTTACAAATTCTATCCAACTTTCTATAATCACTACTATCTTTGGGCTCAGCTACCACTTACCTCAACCAGTAATGCTGTATGGTGAAGGAGTAGATTGCAAAAGAGCTAGAGGCAGCCAGTCTAAGAAATGCATGGGATCACTGACAACTGGGTTAAGTCATGTTATTACGTGCAGGCTACCTGGTTAGGTTCCGCATGATGACCGTAACGATTGTTTGGAGACTTTGGATGATATAAATCAAAATTGGTCTGAATGACGCAAGTAAATCCATTCTTTATCCTTCTCGAAATTCTAAATTTCTGAATTCATCATTGTTGTTTCCTTCCTTTTTTCGTCGTTTGCCGCTTTAAGTTTCCTTGAATAATATTCCTGTTCCCTAATCTTCTCTATTAATACTAACACTGTTATTACCTCCACTACCCTGCGATTTAGTTTGACAATTTTATCGCCATCCGCTAATTCAGGTATGGAAACTTAAAATGACGTACACGTATTAAGTTCTACGTTATAACTAACTGACCAACTAGTTATCTATGAAACGTGTTACTTGTTTATAACGGTTAAATGAACAACTAACTCTCATTTTCCAGGTCAATAAATTATTTTGCTCTCATAGTAATTTTTCCTCGTTTAAACTAGTACGTAACTGTCTGTGTGATTCTTTAGTTGCATGAAATTTCTAAATACCTTGTGATGTAGTCAATTTCTATTCTTTAATAGACTTCTATCTTGAAAAATGAAGTTATCTTCGATACGTTGTGTTTATTTCTTTCTCATTAAGCATTAAGTTTTCACCATTCTAGTTTAAAAGTTTATTAACCCGTCATACATAATGATTTTTAGGGATTGCGGCAAATATTTATATGTTCGTTTGTTACTGCAAGCTTCAGATGATTACGTTGAAAAATTTTTATGTTGGTTAATGAACTTTACATTAAATATATATTAAATAATCCGGTACTGAACTCTTAATAGATTTGATTACTTCGAAAAGCTGAATGGTTTTCATGATGGCGATGCTAAGCTTGTTGGATTGCTCTTCATCTGTGGATGTCTCCATTTGAGAGATTTAATGAATTAGCTGCATACGATAGGAAATAAGAAGAACAACTAAGTAGGCTGAATAGAATCGCCAATCAGTTGTCACTGAACTACACTATCGTCGATGAAATTTGAAAAAAACAAATTAAATTATCTATAAAAGTGTAAAACGTCTGCAGTATTTTAATGAGACTGTGAAAAAATCACTAATGAATGTTACGTTGTTTGACCTAGAAAGTGTATATACAAAGCTTCAGTTATCAACCTGAAGAACATCCTCAATGCCTATCTTAAGCAAATATAAGTATAATAATTATTCAATATAATCACTTCAATTTCACAGTTTTACAATAACATTAATATAGTAAACAGTAACTAAATTCTTTTGAGATTTTATATTGTTTCTAAATATGATAGACGAAACTCTCATGAAATAACATGAAAACAGTACTCTTCGTTCACTTCACCATCTTCTTTCACTCATCTATGAAAATATGCTCAGTAGTTACTAAACAGTAATAACCAAGATGTTGAGCTATTTAATTCATTGTCGATTTCATTTTTAAATCCTCGACACTTTATTGAGTTATTTAAATAGAATAAATCAAGGTTGTTTAAATTCTAGTTCCAACGTATCCTGACTATATTCAAAATTCACAAATAACAAAAACTAAAATCTGCAAAAATTCAATTGGAGTTATTGCCTTATCAACATCTCATCAATGATTACAACTGAAAAGTGATTAAACGGTGGAATCCACATTAAAATAACATGTAAGTCATTGTTTTGTCTAATTCAATGTACTATGAATTTGATTGAATATATATGACAGATTGATGTTGGCATGGTACCATTGAAAACCAGGGAGCACTGGACAGCTGTTTCGTTCTACCATTTGATGCCCACCCAGTGGTGCAGATGGTTAGGCGTTCACCTTCAACCTGAGGTCCCTGGTGAGGAATCTGGGGTGCACACTGCTGAAGAGTTCCACACTAGAATAAAACAGTTGTCCAGTGCTCCCTAGTTTTCAGTGGTACCCTGCCAACATCAATCTGTGATATATTCAATCAAATAAATAACCAATCTCCACAAAAATAACCATCCTAATTGTACTCAGAATTAAAAGTTTTTTTCAGTTTTCCTTTAAAAGTAATACAATTGAATATACTAGGTAATAATCCAATTTACAATCAACTCATAAGTAAATAAATGAGTAGTAAATACTGAGTAATGATGAAGAGGTTGCAAAAAAATGAAAGGAAAACTGCGAAAACAAGTAGAATAAATTAAACAATCGAACAATTCAATGATTAAAATAAACAAAATTTGACACAATTCAAAATGTATGCGCTTTTCAAATTCTTTTTTTTTTTTCTAATAGATTTGTAAATGAATAAATAAACTGATTAGTGTATTCAGTAATACATTTGATTAATGCTAATAATCTTATTATCATTTCATTTCTTTAGTAATGTTAATTGTATGCAAAAAAGAGAATGCCACTTGTCATTTATATGACAAGAGAATATATATATACATAAATTCATTCATTACTATTCTATTCACTGATTACTGTAAATGTATATAGTTAGAAATGTATGTATGTTAATGAATAAAAAGTTTACTTTAAATGAGAAAAGAATTCACTTCCAGTTGAATGCATTGATCAATCAGTAAATAACTAAAAATTAGACAAGTTAACAGAACAATAACAACAATAACAAGTTGATAAGAAATATCGAAAAAAAAGTTACAATAACAAGTTAGGCGATATAAAATAATCAACAAAACAAAATGTTGTAATCTTTTTATTCATCTATTCCATGTTATTTATTACACGATGTCTTATAAATCATGCTTTTATCAAATATTTATTGATATCAAATGATGATAGTGAAGGTGAAGATGAATGTTACCTGGAGGCTATCATTTAATATACTACACCAATTCACGTCATGTTTTAACTCTAATCATCAAGTCATAATCATTAGTATTATGTAATCATTGAATAATAAACTAAGTTCAACAATTCTATTTACACATTTACGTTCAAACAGTATTACTACTATTATTCAACAGTATATGTAAATATCTATTAACTGAATTGTATGAAAATATTCAATCCAAATGATATGGAATGCATCTTTCAGTGGGATCTAATAAGTGCGTTTCAGACAGATGTATATGCATTTAAGTATTGATGCTGGAACGTAGTACCATTAAAGTACCAACGAGTTATACACTAAGTTAATGAGTTCAGATACATATTACTGGTGTAACGAGTGTGACATTTCGATTACAATTAGTAAAGGTTTAAATCACACACTTATCGTTATTTAGAACTGAATTCTGATCAATCATAGTTGGCTACATTGCAACACATTGTAGTATACATTCTTATTTTGTATTCTGAATCAGTGAAATTTATTTAAACAAGAAACTAGAGTTAGGCGTATCTGTTAGATCTGCGGATAACATACAAATCTCTTTAACCTGTACAAGTACTAGTTGAAGTAATAAGATATAAGTGTTAGAAAGCATTCTAAGTAATCAAAATTATCTTATCACATTCCTTTTTATATAATGAGAAAAAAGGCTCTGTAAGGTGATAATAAAACCAAACAACTTTTGAAAGACATAGTTCATTCAGGAAATAGTGGTTGTCTCGGGAACTAAATTCTACAGGAATATTGCTTAGTTGTTACAAATATGATTCACCAACAAAACAAAGCAAACACAGAGGATTTATGCTTTACCTAACATATATGTGTATTCTAAATAAATTGTATTGATAAAGCAGTTGTATCGCAAGTTATGCAGTGAATAGGTGGATTGCACAATGCACATTCATACTAATTACAACATGTAAAAATGTAAGAAAGGTTTTTCTACGATTGCTATGATTATTACAACAAGTATATATGCATAAACAAAGTGCTGGCTAGTTAAATGTAATTTTGTTTTACAGTTAAAATAAAAATCACTACTATTTCAACTGATGCAAATCTATGAACCCTTTTTCTACCAAGTCATCTAATTGCTATTCTTATAGTTTAAAACTTGTATTATTTGAAAACTGACTGTAAAGTATGTGAACAGTATATACCTGTAAAGTAGTTCTTTTGGAAGAATCAAGGGAAATCTTTGATAATGCTATAACATAGAAAGTAATTAAAACTCACTTTAATTAAATAGTATATATATTGAGTTTTCCTGAAGGATGGAAGGCATTTGACGTCAACTGAATGAAATCAATAATGTTTGCGTATTAGTCAAGTTCAGGGATCCCTAACCACGATATCACATAAGGTTGCAGTGCATAGCTTCATGTTTCACTGTGTTCAGTTATTGTACTCATGAAGAGACAGTCAGTTTAAACATAATGACTTTTATCGAATCAGGACGTTATTATTGAATCGGTTTACCTTAAAGCTCATATCTTTACAGTGAAAACAGAACAGTTCCACTTTGATGCTGGCTACATTCAAATGACCTTTTGGATATTTTATTCATTTCGAAAATAATTTAAATAACCAAAAGATTTAAATCATCAACATTGTTATAACTATATTAGTTTTATTAGACTATATGAGTAAAATAGTAAGCATTCGTTGTTTTATTTTAACGTGCCTCAATACTGTCTGTAGCTTTAACTTGAATATACCTTACATAAGTGATAACAGTATAATGCGGGACATGTATCTTACTCTGTTTTGAACTCTCATGTTTCTAATTAAACTAGAGCTTGTGACCATCATTTACAATGTTAAAATTCTATTTAATTATGATAGGCATTACCTGTTTAATAAGAACGATATGGATATTTCAGGTTATAATAGTTTGTTTTGTTGTTCAAGAATGAAGGGTTAATAACAATTAAACTCTTTAGTAGATGAGTAATTACTTCTTATATGTTTCCACTGTTCCCGGTTCTTGTTTATTGCTTGGTATCGACCTAACTCCGAAAATGAAATATATCCGTATAACTCATCCAACTGTTTTAAACTAACATTTGGATACCAAACACCCTTCTATCCGTGATATAAAAGTGGAAGAATAGTAGATACAAGGTAATCTACTTCAGCGAACCTAAACCAATTAGGCAGAACCCAGGAGCTAAAGTTTAGGTTTTCAATAACACTATACTATGCATACTAAGGCACGAATTTAGAATAAGTGGTATCTGATGTTCAGAGTTAGCAGCAGCTGCTACAGACTGGTCTTATATAAATAATATATATATATATATATATATATATATATACCTTCTAATGTGGTTAGCAAAATGAGAGACCTGTACTAGAATGTATAAACAACGATTCCCAAAACCTGAATTTCTACTGCCGAACACCAAATAGAAAAATAAAATGGCGTACAGTAAAGAAGTCTTACTTCAAATGTATGCGAAGAACCACTAGACAGCTGTTTAATCTTAGAACGGAACGCTTCAGCAATGCACATTCATAACCCCATCATTTTTCCCATCGTAACCAATCGACATCTGTCTATGACGAATGCGAACAAGTTAAAGGCAAACACCAAAAAACCACCTCGACTGGAATAATCGACTAACTTATATCTCCGAAGTTCTGGTGAAAAGCCGTGACTAGGGAAATTCATACAAGCAGTGACATCCAAGTACCAATCAGAAATAAAATAATATGAATAAAAACTAAAATTAAATACTCACCTTGATAAACCAATAAGTCACCACCCATTTTCACAGCAGATGTACTAATATAATAACCTTTATTCCATAAATCCATATAAACAAAACAATGCTGTAAACGTTGAACAATTGAATCCTGTGAACTATTACTATTATTAGTTAAGTGATCTGAGGAAGTTGTTGATTTATCTTGTTGTTGTTGAAGTAGTTGCACTAACCAAACAATAACTAGAAAAAAGCAACACAATATATGTATTATTAGTATACGGAAATTGTAGAACGTTGTCATTAACATTGCCTGCTAAAAGTGGTCAACCAACCGCTAGGAACCAAGCCGCATTGGACGGCTGTTCTAGCCTAAAACTTAGAGCTCCCAGCAAGTTAAACAAAAAACATGGTATCAATTAATAAAGTAACCGACAGTAAGTCAAAGACGTGTTGATGGATGCGACGTTACGGTCGAAGCCCATGACTGTTATAATCAGTGGTTGGAGACATTGGGTGACATCGCACAGAATCGAACACAGTGGGACGTTTGGTCGCTATTTATCCTTACCTTGGTCTTAAGTATCACTACTCTTTCGCACCTTCCTGTTGTAGTCTATGTCATGTCATGTTAGTTTGGTATGAAAAATTGAGCCTATGGACATATATGTCACGTTCCTCGCTGTCTACAGTAAGCCGATTTAGACACTATTTTTCAAGATAAAGTGTTATTAAATGGAAATTAATCTGGTTTGATAATGATTATAAGATAAGGGTTTTAACAGTCAGCTTAAAATTATCTAGGGTTTATGTAAACTATATATTGCTGAGTGTATAAATTCTAAAACAATTCACTACGCCATAAATTCAAAACACTTTGAACACAAGTTCTCTGAACCACGTAAACAACAAGGAGCAGCTTGTCATTAAAAATTTCTCTCACTAAGAGTTTTATCACATTAGAAGTTTGAATGAGTCTAAAGGGTGAAAAAGTAACGATTAACTATTTATTCTCAAACATAATTTATTTTTCTATTCAGTGATCTCGTTCATGTTAGGGTCATTTGTGGCATATACAATATCCTAGTGCAAAGAACTACTAGAATAGCATGTAATGATCCGATTGAATTAACTAAGTGACACAAAATTAACAGGAATTACCTTAATTATCAACTGTGATATTTCAGAGATAATATTATATAGCTTAATTATGCAGTGTTTTATGTATTGCGGATGATCTAAAAATCCATAAGTTTTATTCCTTGTTTCTGTTCCTTGAAGTTCAACAGATAAGTACCATTTGCTTAATTCATACATCACTTTGCTAGTAAACACCCAAAAATCTATGAACAGTTCTTTTATATTAATTAACGCTCAATAAATAATGCAGATATTACTGAGGAAACGATTCTAATCAACGAACATGATATACTTCAAACTAAAATTGGTTTAAGTAATGTACACTAAGCATACTTACAATTATTTATCACAATATATAACACAAACAGATGATTCAGATCATTTTGAAAGTATACTTAGTATGTTAAACAAGTTACCTGTAATTTTTCTTTGTAAAATTAAATCATATGTAATGTTATGACGCCAACTGTTATGCTTTCCTGGTCAGTTGAGACAAAATACGAGTGAGTTCTTACGAACTTAATACGGTTCGCGTACGATCTCTAGGGTAGCCGAATTATATGCCTGATTGCTACGATTTCTCGATACGATTATTTGCGAACGCTTTCTCAGATACTTGTACTTCTGTCAGATACCACAGCTTGTTCCTCCCAGCCAGCAGCTATTCCAAAAGACTGGATTTGTAAGAAAGATTTGCATTGTGGAGCAAGAACGGAGATGAAACTGGTGAACAATGTTTACATATGTGCATCGATTTTTTATATCAATTAATCTACAATGATGAGTCATTAAGTGAATTCATCAACCTTTTACAAATACAACTGAATGTTATTAGGAGTACTTACTTACTTACTAATGCCCGTTACTCCTCGCTGAGGAGCATACGCCGCTCACCAGGATTCTCCATTTAACTCTGTCCTGAGCAATCCTTCCAATTGTTTCCAGTTGCTGTTCGTCCTCTTAATGTCTGCTTCCCATTCTCGACGCAGCGTGTTCTTTGGCCTTCCTCTTTTCCGATTCCCAACAGAATTCCATGTTAATACTTGTCTCGTGATGCAGTCTGATGGTTTGTGTAATGTATATCCTATCCATTTCCAACGTCTTTTCCTAATTTCCTCTTTCTGTTGGAAGTTGGTTTGTCCTCTCACATAGTAAGCTGTTGCTGATGGTTTCCGGTCAACGGACATTCAGTATCTTGCATACGCAGTTGTTTATAAATACTTGTATCCGTCTGATGATGTTTGCAGTAATTCTCCAAGTTTCAGCTGCATACAGCAGGACTGTCTTCACGTTCGAATTGAAGAGTCTGACTTTGAGGTTAGTTGATATTTGTTTTGAGTCCCATGTGTTTTTCAACTGTAGGAATGCAGCCCTGGTCAATCCTTGGCCAATCCTTGTCTTTACATCTGCATCGGACTCTCCTTGTTCATCGATGATGCTCTCCAGATATGTGAAAGTATTCACTTCTTCCAGAGTTTCTCCATCAAGTTGAATTGGGTTGGTGCTCCCTGTGTTGTATTTGAGAATCTTGCTCTTTCCCTTATGTATGTTCAAGCCTACTGATGCTGAAGTTGCTGCTACACTGGTTGTCTTTCCTTGCATTTGTTGGTGTGTATTTGCTAAGAGAGCTAGATCATCTGCGAAGTTCAAATCATCGAGTTGCATCCTACTTGTCCATTGAATTCCGTGCATCCTCTCAGATGTGGAGGTCTTCATGATTCAGTCAACCACAAGTAGGAAGAGAAAAGTTGAGAGCAGGCAACCTTGTCTGACTCCGGTCCTCACTGAAAATGCATTTGTAAGTTGTCCTCCATGCACAATTTTGCACTGTGTTCCGTCGTAAGAGTTCCGGATGATGTTGACGAGTTTCTCTGGTACGCCGGATTGTCGAAAAAGTTTCCATAGTGTTCTCCTATCTACACTATGGAACGCCTTCTCATAATCAATGAAGTTGACGTACAGTGGCGAGTTCCATTCAATTGATTGTTCAACGATGATCCGTAGCGTTGCGATTTGGTCTGTGTACAACCGACATTTACGGAAACCAGCTTGTTGATCTCGAAGTTGAGCCTCCACTGAATCTTTCATTCTGTTCAACAATACTCTGTTAAAGACTTTCCCTGGTATCAACAGCAATGGCGTGATCCCTCTGTAGTTGTCACATTTGCTCAAATCTCCTTTCTTTGGTATCTTGATAAGATGACCTTCTTTCCAGTCTACCGGCACTTGTTCTTCCTCCCTGATCTTTTTGAATAAAACGTGGAGTATCCTTGCTCTTAGGTCGATATCTGACTTGAGTGTCTCAGCTGGTATTTTGTCCGGTCCTGCTGCTTTCCCACTTTTGGTTTGTCTGATGGCCATCTTGATTTCTTCTATCGTTGGTGGAGTGACATGTATCGGGAGATCTGTAGGTGCTGCTTCGATGTCCGGTTGGTTCAGTGGAGCTGGCCTACTTAGAAGTTCCTCAAAGTGTTCTACCCACCTATTCTTTTGTTCTTAAATTTCAGTGAGTGTCTTGCCTTCTTTGTTCTTGACCGGTCGATCTGGTTTAGCATGTTTATCTGCTAGTTTCTTCGTTGTGTCGTATAGCTGTTTCATATTTCCTTCTCTTGCAGACTTCTCCGCTGTCGTTGCAAGGCCTTCGATGTATTTCCGTTTGTCGGTCCTAATGCTCTTCTTTACCTGTTTATTTGCTTCTGAGTATTCATCTTGAGCCTTTATTTTCTCTGCTCTTGTTCTGCTGTTGTTGATTTCTATCTTCTTGTTCCTCCTTTGTTGAATTTTGCTCAATGTCTCAGTGGAGATCCATTCCTTATAATGGTGCTTCTTGCGACCCAGAAATTCTTGACACGTTGACGATAGTGCTTCTTTGATTCCTTTCCAGTTATCCTCCATAGTGGTTTCTTCTTCTTTCGGCAGATCTTGTAAGGCTTGGAACCTGTTGTTGAGAGATATTTTGAATTCGTTAAATTTGTCAGTGTCTCGGAGAAAGCCTGTATTGAACCGTTGTACTGCTGTTACTCCAGTTGTCCACTGCTTCTTAAGCTTCAGTTTTATTTTATAAACCACCAGGTGGTGGTCTGAAGCTATGTCAGCTCCTCTCCTGGTTCTTACAACTTCCATTGATTGACTCACAATAATTTTAAATTAATATAATGAAAGTTTACAAGTCAAGCTTACAAAAAAATCAATACAACTTCTTTTGCTTAATTTAATTAACCATTGTGTTTTCGAGGATTATAAATCCCCAACAATTTACCACAATATATAGCACAAACAATTGATCCAGATCATTTTAAAAGTATACTTAGTATGTTAAACAAGTTACCTATAATTTTCCTTTCTTTGTAAAATTATATCATGTATATTTCGAACCATCTAGTACAATATGCATTTTAATTCACTGGTACAATTTAATGAGTTACGTTTTCTTGACTTATTTTTTTACAAATTGACAAGATAAATGAATTATGTACTTATATGTATCAAAAAAGAAAATTGACTTTAGTTACCCAACATGTTGTCATGTCACTGAACCACATTCAAGACAAGTGTCAAATTAACTTTTTATTTATAAACATCTCAGTAAAACACAGTTTTCTTCCATATGAAAATAATTTGGATAAACTCTTTTTCAACCAACTAATAAAAAGTCAATCAAATTTAAACAACAAAATGTAAATATTTATGTTTAGAAATGAAGTTAAACTAATAGGCATTACTTATGCAACGAAATATGTAACGTATTTGTTGTTTTCATTCATTATAGATTTATCTCTGATGAGTGTCAATTAAAAACAAAGAGTAATACACATATGTTTTATTCATGAACAGGACTTCTTAGTGGGAGTACTCACTCAAGATATTCACTCACTGATACGCTTCTACCAGATGGTATATAATTGTTTTCAATACCTCTCTATAAGTTCGATACTTCACATCATGGAATTCAACTTTTTTCTAGAAGCTGATCTAAATAATGTTTTTCTGTTTATTAAAGAAATTATAAATCTATTTTGTATTCGTCAGTGATTACGTGTACAAAACGTACATTGGTTGGTCACTATTTGTTAAGTCCTTTATTGTGTTGATCGAATCCCATCGATCTAGTTTCAATGTAGCCATTAGTCTAAGCGATTAAACATCACTAATACTATCTAAAAATGTAAAGTTGTTGTGCGCGTAATTGGCACAAAACCCAAGACCTAGGTTTCGTGTTACTTAGCACTCGTCACGGAGGTTTACCTCCATTCTTTGATTGGATTTCTTCTCCTCCCACAAATTCAATGCTGGATCACTCAGCTTCACAGTCTAAGACCGTTACCATTGAATTAATTTGGCAGCGAAGTGTAATTATTCAATAATTGGAATCATCTAAAGATTAACTGAAAACCAAACAACCTGATGGTTGTTTCTCCATATTTTTAAATTCTTCGCATAACAACAAACTCAGAAATGCAAGGTCCTATGATAAATGCAATATCTTTTTTGTTTTACTAAGATAGAATTCACAATTAAAAACTTCAATTTTGGTCTGTTTGTTTTGGCTGTAATACAACTCCACAAAATCACATTATTTATTAATAATGGAGTGTAATTTTACAGAATTTCCACTTTATCAGTGTTAAAACTCCAATAAACATATAATTTATTATACTTAATTCATGCTATGAATCACGTATCCATTAATACAATGTTGATAGATTGCATGAAACTATCTAACTAGCTATTGTAAAACAATCATATAAACTTAAAACTGTAAAATTCTATTTTAACCTGACAAGTTCATGCATGAAATAAATAAATAAAGAGAGAAGAAAAGACCAGATCAAGTTATCATAATCACATGAGAGACATAATTCATTAAAAGTAATAGAGTGGACAAATATCCATTGGATCGAATTTCAACATATTTTGCAGTAAATCGTTTTTACTAATAGATTATTAACTATCTATTAGATAAGTCACATGACATTTAAACTATGTTGGCATTAATAGACAAAGACAAGTTTGTATGACATTTGTGTTACGTAACTTTATGTAGTATCATCGGTATTTAAAGAATTACAGTTGTTATTTTGCTTTTTGTGCTTAAAACTCGATTTAACGAAAATCATACCAGAGATCGATATTATTTGGGTACCACTGAAAATCAGAGAACACTAGATAGCTGTTTCATCCTCAGCTGTGCTCACCCTCTAGTGAGGAGTCATGACTGGTAGAGCTTACACATACCAGGAACGAGAAAGTTATCATCAGTTGCATTAACTGATTGTCACTTTGCACCACAAATTGATGGAAGTAGAAATTCTGCTATTGCCCTCCGGTCTAATAGTCAAATGTTCGCATGGAACCCGATGGCCCCGGGTTAGATTCTCTGGTAGAGTTGAGGGTGTACACTGTTGAAGAGTTGCATACTGAGACGAGACAGCTGTCTAGTGTTCTCTCGTTTACACTGATACAAACTGACATCAATCTGTGATGAATACAAACAATTGTACTGAATGCCATTTAAAGCAAAACCACCTCAATTCAATTAAAATTTAGTCAATCCATTTTTATCTAATTTTTCCTGTTCTTACTAGTTATTATCCTAGAGTCGACATTCGAAGCACTACTGTGTCTGCTTCACCATTGTTTACCTGCCAGGAGTTGTGTGTTTAATGTAATGTTTAATATGTCGTTAAGTTATACTGATTTCATATAATCGTATGGGAAAACAATTTAGAGGATGAACAATACAAGTTAGTTAAAACAAGTTAATGATATGAAATGTAACATTTAAAATTGTCACAGCATAGAGAATCAGCGAAACTTATTGCTTAACTGAATTAGATGAAGCATAGTTCAAAATTGTAACAAAATAACCAAGACATCACTGCATTCTTTGAGCAGAAGTAAATCTATTTTAATGCTGTAAGGAAATTCATCAGTCACTTGAGAATTCAGTAATTGTCTACAGTAATCCAATAAATAATTAAAGAATTTCCTTACTTTTCAGTATCAGACTTAAATGTTTAATAAAGTTGGTTAATCATAATTAATAGTTTTAGGACAAATGAAAAGACTAATCTATTAATGTTTGAGCTACAAATACAACATTAATTCTTTTTCTATACAGAGGATCAATCATTCTGGCAGTAGTAAAGTCGGCTCCCTTATTGTCTATCCTAAATTAAGTTCGTATGTAGAGAAAAGATTACTTCTATAATCTTTTCAGTTATAATCAAGTATTCCTTCTTGAAATAGAAAGTTTTTTCTTTATTAATCTACCTCCTTATGCGATTTTTCTTTTTTTGATACCATTCAAGAAATGATAAATTAGTATGTCATAAAGAAGAGGACAATTCTTTTTCTTTTAGAATGAAATTTTCTCATGATAATTTCTCCACATTATTCACTGTATCAGTTAAACATTCAAGTTAAATACATAATAATGACATAGTGAATAAATTTTGATAGTCACGCATACTACTGAAATTAATCATACTTTTCATTTCTATAAATTATATCAATTACATCAAATAATATAAGTAAGATGCATTAAAGTAGACACCTTAATAGTAATCGTGTGAACAGACGGTGACTTGTAAATAATCATACAAAGTAATTATTTACTATTAAGAACCTGTCTACTTCACCTTTTGTATATTAATTATATAAAAGCAACATTCTGTCTATACTTTTCCAATAGAAAATTTTTCTATGAAAGTAAATACTAGAAATAAAAACAATCTTATGATGAATGGGTTAACTATGACTATAAAACTACAATCCTTCTTAATCTGAAGAATTAACAGAACTGGATCAGGTATTATGCAAGTAATACGCTTAACGTGATATTTTATTTATTTCATTGAATATATCACAGATTGATGTTGGCAGGGTACCATTGAAAACCAGGGAGAACTGGACAGCTGTTTCGTTCGAGTGTGGAACTTTTCAGCAGTGCGCACCGCAGATTCCGCACAAGGGGCTTCAGGTTGACGATGAACGCCTAACCATCTGCACCACTGGGTGGGCATCTAATTGTAGAATTCCCACTTCCATCAATTTGTGATACATATTTTATTTAGTTAAGGATAATCTCTAAAAATCCATAGATTTGTGTAATTAGCTATTTAGCAACTATTAGAAAGGGGTATTTATACTTTATACAACTAGTTATCTATAATTAGTTGAATGAAGTAAGTATAACTAATGACGCTCTTTTATACCATCATTTCCTATCAGCTGATTGTTAAGCACTTTGAAGAGTCAATGTTAGAGCAAACAATCGATTTATAGTTTGTAAACATAGCAAACATTCGACAAAGCACACAAATAAAATTCATTTATTGTGGAACTAGAGAAAAAATTGAAAATTCCAACCCTAGATCTAGGATTTCAAAGAACAACGAATGACTAGAGGTAAATATACATACGTAGTAAAGACACACGAACTGGTATGTAACTAAAATATAACAGGGTCTGTCCAGTAATTATAAAAGAGATATGATACTAATCCTCTTCACCTATGAAGGACTTGTTAATAAGTAGGTAAAATAATAGAATTAGCATGTCATGTATGATGCAGACGGAAAAATGCTCACTTTATATCTGAGTCACAAAAAGACGATATCATAGAATTAATTAATTTCTCTGACAACTATCTATTGTAAAGCTCCTATCCATTCGTAAGGCTTGTTACCTTAAGTGGCATGAGTTAATCTCTTAAGGGAACAAAATTAGAATGTCGCTTTACCACTACTATGATAAAACTGATAATTTTGATTAAATCTATAGTTATTATCATTAATGGCAGTAGAAGTAGCATTTTTTTGTGTATATCATTTGCAGTCTGCGCTTAACCAATTTTGTTTTCATCTTCACTAATGTTACTCTCCCAACCATTCTTGGATTTTCACCTACTGAGATCTCAAAAATCATACGAAATTTTTAAATTTCTTCTGATTATTATTATTAATATTTAGTCCATCTTATCACAGTTTTCGAATTCCAGATAATCATTTTTTACCGCGCCTCCTGGTCCTTATGTTTTCAATAAACATAGTTTATCAATTACGAATACTTAACTAATAACACATCATAATCCAATATAAATACGGTTGTAGACACTTTCTTTGAAATAACGATATGAAAGTGAGCTCATATTGTTCTTTGTTAGATGTTTCTTTTATTTTACTCCGTATCTGCATACTTGAAGGAACTAATATTCTTCATGTTACTGAGGATAAAGTTACTCATTATGAATGTGAATGATGCTAACATTGATTGTCGTTACTAGTAAAAGATAAATCAGTTTAACATCTCAGCCTGGTAAACAATCAGCAACTAATCGATTAATCATAATATTCCGAACTATAACACTCTTATAAAATAAAATCAAAAGGAAGATACAAGTGCATCCTCAAAAGTCATTTTGTTTAAATATGCAAATATACCCTGCTTACAAATACCAGTTATTACAGAAAGTAACTTACTTATCTATAAAATTCAATCATTTAATCGAAAACTCATTTGTATGCAATTAAAAGGGCATATTTTTCCAAAAGGAATACTGGGATTAATGCCGAAGAATGTTAGTTTATGTATATTGATATCATTTTATTAATCAAAAAGTAGATGATAAATACCTACATGTATCAAATATTTTAATAAATTATATTGTTCCATGTAACGTTAGTCAGATATTTCTTCTCATTTTATTGAAACAAAAAGAAAGGATTGTGTTTCCTATCTATTTTATTACTTAAATATTTGATACATTTAACACTTAATACTTTGGATTTATGCATTAAGTTACCAAAGAGTTGGTTCACCACTTATTGTTAATATTGTTGCTATTTCAACTGACAGAAATAATCCCTTCTGTGAAAAATGATATGTATATTGAAATAAAAGTCTAGTTTCTTCGAATCATTCAGTTTGAATATTTCTGGTTTCCATTTAAATGAACACATGGTATATCACTGAAATCATTTTGTTCTTCAATGATTATTCGTATCTGAGTGTTATGTTATAGGAAATAATACCCATAAACAGTTAGTTAAATTTGGATTCATATCTAAGTTGATCAATTTTCGAGTACAGTTTTTCTTGTTCAACTATCAGCCAACTTGATGATGGGAGTTTTTAGACATTATCCTGCTACCCAAACTTAATTAGGTCTGTTAGGGATTCGAAATCCCTAGAAATGCGATTGATCATTTTATCAAGTTGTACTGATTTTTTGTTAACATGATTTGTAAACTTTCATCACTTGTGAGTGAACACATTTGACAACATTTAATTGTATTGTTAACAATGTTGATAATTTCATTTAATGAATAATCACTATGCTTATTTTGTGTATATAAGGGAATGTGTAAAATAGAATCCGATTCCGAATATGATTCCTATCTGTCTGGTTGGTCTATTGTCTTGTTCTATCTCCGGCTGGGGACTGAGTGGGCTTAAGCCAGTCGCGAATTATCAACTAGGCACACTTCAATAAGCGGCCGCGCACAACGATCAATTTTCTTCGCGTCATAACAAGGTCAAATAAGTTTCAGAATGCAATAGTAATAGTTGAGAATCAAATGCATTTATTACTAACTCTTTGATTCATGTAGTCTTAAATTTGGCTGACAAAATGTAGTATGAGTGGTAATGATATCATTTTACTAACTTATTACGTGACTTGCTCACAAGCGATCCCAACTAGGTTATTCGGAAAATCTTAGCTTACTTACACCCTCAAACTGATAAATCAGTTTCTCCGGGTCAATATTACTCCTTTCTTCATTTATCATTTATTAGGTGTATGTTAACGTATCGAGGGATGATTAAATGGAAGTTTCTTATCAGTGCTGTTAGATTATGTTGAAGTTAGCTATAGACGTATTCATATATCACAATGTTAAAACTGAAAGAACATAAAGGTAATCGTCAGGTTTTGAACGATTACTGTGTAGACTTTATTTCACAATTCCTTCAAAAATATTTCCAAATTATGATGAATGCAATTGCATTGTAATGGGATATAATACAAAAAAATGTAATTAAATATATTTAAATAACCTCATATGAGGTGGAACCATAAAAATAAAACAGGGAGTTAGATAGTTTAGGTTTGGTTAGGCATAACTGATTATATATAAAGGACAAACAAATATAGCAGTTAGAATGAAAAATGTACTAATTCACCTTATTTAATAATATTTATATATTGAGGATAATTCTTGTTAAAGTTTAAGATCAGTTTGAGAAACAATAAAGGATCCAGCAAGGAGTGGATCAATATTCGTTCCCTCCTATCTTAAGATCCTTTAACGAGCCATGCGAGACACCAGACTGGAAGCAAGTACGATAACACTTAACCACTTATTTACGCGTTACTAACCTACATTTCATATGCGTTATCATTTTGCAATATAAAGTTATACTTATTCAATGTCATCAGTGTCCAACTGTATAGCTGTATATAAACTTCACCTTAGACTATTAGTTTCTACTCAAAATTTATAGTAATTGACTGGATGATCATCAAATAATATAATCTATAACTAGTAATCAATCAAAAACTTCATAGTGGCAGCTGATCATAAGCATATCATCTGACATCTCATATAATCATCAAAGATCTGTCAACATTTATTATTGTATTAGTAATACGTTACTATTATATTAGGAAATATGAATGATTTTCATCATTTATAGTCAGCGTTCTATGACAGCGCATTCGAACAGTCGAATTCATATGAAAGGTTCATTAAGTGTCCTGTGAACTTGAGTGAAATAAAATGTAATTTATCAATTGTAGTTCTTTTTCAAGTTAGGGGAGGACTCGAGAATAATTAATTGAGAACTGTATACTAACTTGGAATTTATCACTACAATTGGCCATTAAAATTGCTTTATCTATTTACATATTAAACGTTCTCTATTATGACATTACAAGGGCGAATGTAAATTGAGAGATGAATTACTTCTGTTGTTATTAAATTATTATTATTACTATAGCTGTGCTCCAATTTAAAGTTGGTTAGAATATAGTAAAAGCCTTAAAAGATGTCAATCAGTTGATTGTCAGATTAAAAATGGGACAAGAATCTTTGGTTGGTTAAGGATTATTATATTTTGCTTCATGAAACTGCCAGTATTACAAGTTCATTAGACCATTAAACCAAAGAATACCTAGTTATTCCCAGGGGTATTTTGTATTTACGACTACTGTAATGACATAATTACAACACAGACTATGTTTATTTTCGTACCAACATGTCTTTATTTTCTTAGGGGTAAAATACCTAATTCTCGTAATTAACATGTGACTGATACAAACAATCTATAAATACATAAATATCATATTATGTAATAAAATGTTATTGTATTGATATCAGGAACTACTGATGTCAAAGCGATTTTAGTTTCAAGTCTGTGCGCTAGACATGCTTTGTCTTTCGAAATTACAACTTAATAGAATCAATCATGATCAAATGAACCTACTGACAATTACGAATGATTGAAACACCACAACCACTGTTCAGCAAACATAAGTTTTAAGTTCATGCACGTATTTATACTAGACGTACATGCCATCTGTGTAATAGTAGACTACATTTTCACTATCTTATTATCTCAATTTGTTTATTTTTCAGATGACACAGAGAGTGAAATAAGAACACTATTAAATGATGGGAATCACTGTTACATAAATATTTATGTTCTACTTGTATTTCAATCAGAACAATGTTAAAGAAATCTTAGAGATTCTCTGTATCTTCCTGAGTCACATGACTTCAGTCGGTTCGTTTTAAATAAATTATGTGTTCTTTAACAAATTTGATAGAACACAAACAGAACTTGAAAGCGGTTAGTTGACTACAAAAAAGCATTTACAGAATTTACCGATGCATGGAAGTATATACTACATGAATTCAAATGACATTTTAATTTTACATCACAAATTGGTTTGAATTACATAATCATTACAAACCAGGAAGAACAACACAACTGTTTCGTCCTCAAATGGGACTCTTCAGAAGCGCGCATCCACGACCCTACCAGGGTATTGAACTCAGGACCCTCAGGCTTCATGGTGAACGTTTAACTGTTATTTTACTGAGCCAGCCCCCAACAGTTGATAATTCTAACCCAGTCAACTCACTATAGATATGCACAGTCCCAACCATTTCCGTCAGTAGGCAACTGCTCTAAACCCGATAGTTGAAATCCACTAGTCACATCTCACGTGGGGGTTACAGTGTAGTTATTGGTTTAATATTGCTTGATGTTAAGGGGACTATAGTACAGCTTCGACTGTTGTGTGGATAGGCACTGATGACAATATCGATTTCTCTTACACACCCAACTGTGTGACTTTTTGAACGTAGTGTTGGTCGCTTCTGTATTATTTGTTAACAGACTGCATAGATGTACTGATTGAGCACTGTGGGATTGGAGTAATGTATTTTCTCAGCCATCTACCATAATGGGCTATAATGTCCAAAAAATTTGAGAATCTATTATTACTGTGACTTGCACACAGTATTGTCTATTTAACTCTATATACTAAGCATTGGAGTATACTAGAACAACATATTCTGACGAAAGATAATCGTAGATACATACAAGTCAATTTTTGCACATTTAGTTCGAAATCATTATCAAACAGACACCTTTCACATAATCAATAACATTCAGAGGTTCACCACTTTTCAAATTTGACATTACACTTTGTTCTACGTATGGTGTCAAATGAAATATTACGTGTTGAAATTCATCTTTACGTCGCTCATTTTTTTCTTATAAATACATTGTAAACCCAGTTATTTTGTTATTCATCTCAATCAATGTAAAACCATTTATTGTACCACTAGTTCGCATTGTTAACTTTGATGAATGAATTAATTTAGCTTCATTCATCTACTACGGTTATAAGTAAGAAACAAGAATACTATCAAACTAATTCTTTTTCCTACCAAGCCTTTTGACATTCAAGTTCGAAAATAGGTGTATCACTTTAAGAAGTAATTCGATCACTATAACTTCCTGTCATTGTTATTCTAGTACTCAGTCGGATACAATTGCCCTAAATTTATTCAAAACATTGCAAACGTTAAGAGTTAGGAAATCTCATTCTAGACTTTCTTCCCCCCCCTTCCACCCTTAAAATGTCTTTACATGTTATTTTGTTTCCTTCGTTAATTAAGTGCTTGTCAACTTTAAAACTGTTGACTAGCAACCTTTTCTAGTAAAATAAAGTTACCAGATAATTTGTCAAATCAATTGTAATTTAGTAACATGCGATGAAAATTCTTCTAATAAATAGAATTATTACGTGTATGTTCCAAATATTAGTCTGAATGATGATATATGACAATGCATGTTAAATGTTAGTAATCACGATATAATTTAAAAAAGTGACTTAAATTGTAATTAAACAAAACACTTTCAAAGAATATTAGATCCAATATCCAGTTGATTTGGTAATCTGGTATATTGTCAAGTAATTTAAACATAGTTGAAATGGGATAATTTTGTTGGGATAAGTATTAAGTTTAGTTGTTTGTATTCATTACAGACTGATGTCTATTGGGTACCAGTGAAAATCAATAATCAGCTCACTAGTGACTAACTTAAGGGTGTACTTGCGGTTTCAGTGAGAAGTCGTAGCTGGTTAAGTTCAGAAATGTTGGGAGTGAGATGGTTATCTATAATCAAGTCGCATGATCATCGCTCTATATCACAAATTGATGGAGATGGGAATTCTGCCGTTAGACTCTGCACCAATAGTGCTGATGATTAAGAGTTCGCAACAAGACCTTAACATTCTAGGTTCGATTTACTGGTTAAATCTAGGGTGTGCACCGTTGAGGAATCCCATACTGGGACCAGACAGCTTTACAGTGCTCCCTGGTTTTCACTGATACAAACTAATATTAATGTGTGACGAATGCAAACAGCTGAGGTCAACATAATCAGAATTCACGTGGACTGGAGTCCAGACACTAATGACATGACACATTTGAGTTGCATATCAACATGCAAGATAACCAAAGGCGTGAAACATTTACATGGATGTAATTTTACTAGTTATTTTCTAAATATGGATCTAAACATTATCGTACTATTGTATTTTATTAAGTCCATACAAATGAATTGAAAATTTATCATATAATAATAATTTAAACAAGTAGCGATAGCAGTATGTGTGCTGACATCATATCCAAATATTTATTAAAATGACAAACGATTGTTTATAAAAGATGTAACAATGTTTACAGTATATTCTGTTGCACTGTTGGTGTCCCTTTAGAACGTACGGTCCACAAACCTTATGCAGACAAATACCCAACGTTATCTTCACTGAGGTATATGTAATATAACATTGGATGAATTTGATTAAATTCTAACTATGAACAAGTAAATTTAAATTCAAGTTGAAAAGCTAGCCATGAAATCTGAAGTTGTTATGGTCTAATTCTATTTTTAATTACATGTGTTTATTGATATCAGATGACAGTAGTCTGTGATTAGAACTATTCATCACAATATGTCAATGATCTGTTTCTACATAGAACACTTCTGGTGTTTCAGTGTCCCTAACCCGAATTACTTGACTTTGTAGAACTAGATGAACAGGTGATTAAATGTCGGCTAATTTTAGCTGGATTCGTATGTATATCTTGTTTTACAGTAAAAAATATCACTTTCTACTTCTTAGCAATAGAATTGGGAATTTTCTAATTATATAGAATGATAACAATAATTTGTGTATGGACAGGAACATGTTCATATAGTTCTGCTTTACGAAAAACTACTCATTAATAAAGATAGAAAGTTTAAGTACAAAATACGCAGTATGAATGTTAGTTTCTTTTTAATGCTTTAAGAATTAAATTGTACTGTCATTTTCTATGTGCAAAAAGAAAACAAATAAGAAAATCACTGAACCGTTAACCGATACACTTAAATGTTTACATTATGCAAAACTTTTGTCAAAGAACTTTGTTGTTGTTGGCACTTTTTGCTCTTTCAGCTTCGTAATCTGCAAGAATACCATTTATGATGTTGATAACTGTTTGATTAAGTGTTAATTTTTGTTACACCTTTTGTGTTTAGCCGTATATAACCAACAGATACTTTATAATCCTAACAATATACGTTGATTGTAAATAATACAGTTTTTCACTATTCACCCTATTTTGTATTCATCGTCCGATGAGTAGTAATAATGGTATCATGGGAAAATGAACATACAATTTATTTCAGCCAAAAATAACTTTTAAAAATGACTACTGCAAGTTTAATTCATAACTAGATCAGTTGTTTGTATACTGACTGCATCGGAATCACACTTTTGTGTTGGGATGGGGAGAAGTATGTTGCTTAAATTGTACTGAGATATGACCGTCATACTTGCCTAAGAGTCTTTAGTTAGTAGCGTTCACCATAAGTAACTAGGGGGAGCATTAGTTTTGAATGTTAACGATGCCACTATTTTTAAAGAGTTACTTGTCATTATACAGTTATATAAAATTGTATAGATTTTGAATTCAACCCGTTGGGAAGATTTACATTGATTATAGCATTATAGTAAGTTAACAGGTTTATAAATGAAGATGAAATTATGTAGACGTTACTCATCTAAAATTTCATCCTCCTGTATATTCATTTGTTAGTTTATAGTATGAAATTATATCAAGTATATTCTTAAAGTGACTCTCATGTTTGACAATTTAACATGATTGTCAAAAAACAGATATATGCATGCCACGTAACAAGATTTAACGAACACCGAATAATTTATACAGCTAAATAAACTAATATTCATATTCATGATAAGTTCTTGAAGTTAACTAAAATACAACAAAGTTGACAAGTTGATGGCATAGAAAACGAAAAGTTTGCGTTAAGGTCGAAATTCAGAAATGTAAGTAAAAGGTTACTATTTATATCGAAGAGGTAATAAACTGCCATTTATGAACTATTCGACTACTTTAATCAGTTCATTTTGAAATTTATATTGTTTATCTCTTAAAAGTGATATTTTCACGAAACATTTGTAGATGTTAATAAAAGTGTTCTGTTTATGGTCAGAAAATTGTGAAATAGGTGACAAAATACCTCTAGAATGATTTGTGTATCAAAAAGAATAGCAATCTTAGGAACTTCAGCTACTTGCCAGTAAAATATGCATAAATGTTACGAATTCATATGACAATGCTCCAGAGAAGCTTTCTTCATAACGAAGATATTTAGAACTTATAATCTACATAATAAGTTAAGTATTATTTCAGCCCCTATATGTCTTAGTAACATGTAACCGAATATGCTAGGAATTGTTGGACTTTATGAAAAGCTTCGTTTCACTCAAGAACGCTGATATATCAAGCTTATTAATGTTATTTAGCATAAAACATACGTCAAGCAATTTCTTTTCTTCTAACTAACTAACATCAAAAAACAGTATCCCCTAATTCCAAGCCGCTTGAATTAGTGACCAAACAGCAATTTGGTACTGAGGATAGTACCAAAAAGGCGTAACACTAGTTGCGACTATGAGATCATTCAAATGTAATCATAATATTTCATATGAATTCATTAAAATTATATGAAGCGGATCCCGTAAGTGATATAAATCCAGTGAAATTGATATTACCACGTAGAAAGTGAATTACAGAATCAGTCCTGTTCCCCACCACGTTTCGTATGTTGCCATAAGTATGGACTAATGAAAAGTTACTAACTAAGTTGAAACGGGATTTGAGTACTCCATGATTTCTAATTTGTCACTAATTAATAACTTTCTGATGAAAGAAATAACCTTATCTGACAACTATTGTCATCTCAGCCCAAAATAAAAACATTCTACGAAATACTGCATAAATGAGGCAAACTTGAAATGACATTTATACTTAGCTTCATATTCTTGATTATGAAATGTTAACATTCATCGCCATAATTGCTTCTTTGAATTATTTTTAGTCATGTTAAATTTAAAACAATTTATCCGATACGATAAATTTTGATAATGCAATAAGAAGACGAATTTTATCAGAGCTATGTGATATATTTGAGCAATACATTTCGAACAATCTGATCACATATACACTTGTTACGGCATTTATATATGATAAAATAAAGATCATCCAGACAATTAAGAGTATAAGCTAAGTAAACAAAGAAAAGATAATGTGTCCAGTAGGCTTTCCTTACCTATTCCTCTAGCAACTCTTAAAGATTCATTATTATTATGCACAGACAAAATACAATTCACATTTGAGGATGAACATTTCAGACAAATTGACGGAGTTGCCATAGCTACCCCTTTAGGACCGTTGTTAGCCGATGTGTATATGGCACATACAGAAAACCTAGCCAGAGACACAATACAAGAGATGTACTTTTATAGGCGGTATGTTGATAATATCCTAGTTATTTGTACGAAAATTGATAACTCAAGTATTTTACTAAGTGAACTGAATACCATCCAAAATCATATAAGTTTATCCTGTGAAGAGGAGAATAATAAATAACTTCCTATCCTAGATACACTAATCAATCAGAGGGATGATGGCTAAATCAAACGTTCTGTTTACAGAAAATCTACATGGACTGGGCAGTATATGAACTTTCATAGTTATTGTCCGGCGCAGTATAAAAAGAATCTAGTAAAAGCTTTATTTAATAGGATCAATCGTATTTGTACTTATGATACTATTGAAGAAAATGAAAATCTGCTGACAGAAAAGCTAGTGCTGAACGGATATCCAAAAAAGTTCATAAATCGATGGAAATGTTGCAGTATGGTGAAACCTACTGTATTCCTAGTACCTAAAAAATCAGTCTATATCACGTTTCCCTTCAAAAGTGACTCAGATAGCCTTGTATTAAAACAAAGGCTTAAGTCGGTTGTCGACAGAACATTTTGTGCGGCTAGGGTAGTTGTAATAGAAAAGTATGGGGCATTAATTCACAGCAAACCTAAATAGCATGTAAACGAAGGCATCACATCTCACTGTATCTATTAATTTACGTGTGTGTGTTGACACACATACATAGGGAGGAGCAATCGTGGTCTGCATGTAAGAGTAGCTGACCACATACCTATATGGCTCCAAAAAGAAATGAACTCTAAAGGAAAAATAAAAGTACAGGATAAACAATCTTCATCATCTATAGCTGCACACTTAGTTGAAATAGGCCACATAATTGATATCAAATCATCTTTTGTAATGTTGTATAAAAGTGCTTTAGGACTTATACTAAGGGTCGTTGAAGCCTTAGCTATACGGAAGTTCAAATCCCCCGTTGTGTGTTCAAATACAATTTGTACTTTCTCACAACCTACCTTAGTAAAGTGTGATTTACATTGTTCTCTTTATTATCTTTGTTTACTTAACTTATACTCTTAATTGTCTAGTGACCTTAATTTTTCATATATAAATGTCATAACAAGTGCATATGTGATCAGGTTGGTCGAAATGTATTGCGCAAATATGTCACATAGCTCTGATAAAATTCATCTTCTTGTTGCATTATCATGTTAAATTACTTGTAACTGACTGGACATTTTGATATGGCAGCATTTTTCAACGTGATACACATTGACCACCTATAAGAATGTATACATGAACACACAGTTTCATCGCCAATTTACTTACAAATAACTCTACTAAACAAATCTATTTATTGGTTTGTATGTGTTTCATTTATTCACAACAATTGAATATGCAAAGCTCATGATCCATTGATTTGGAATTTAATTAACTTACCTGTAAATTCATTATTTCACTAATAAATTTTATTTATTTTACTCTATTTGTTTTACTTAATGGACAGTATTCAGTGTCCAATTGTTTTTTTTTCCTTCGTCATATTTAACCCTATAGAATCATTACAAACAAATTATTAAACTTCTACTGCTAGATCATTAGTGTTTTTAGAATTGAAAGAAAGTATACAGGTATTTTGTAATTTGACAAATAAAATTTATTTTTCTGTTTTGAAATAAAATTCATTTATCTTGCTAGAACTGAATTTTTTTCCACCAAATTCAGAAAAAAATCTATGAAAAGTGAAAGAAATCTATACATAAACGGAAAATTGGAAAACGAATGAAAATACTGTACTTTCTCCTCCCAGCCCACTCCCCTTCACTCATAACTACTTACTTAAAGGGAAGTATGCATGGTAGAAGATAAGGAAAGTGACAGACACGACACCCGATCATCTATCAAAATTATTAATAAAACAATTTGGTGACTATTGTCATTTTATGTTTTGTTTGGTTGATGTTTGTTGTGATTGTGCTAGGATTGTGTTCTCTTGTACTGTACTGTCCCTAACGTCATTGTTAGTGTACATTAGACTGTCTGCATAGATAAAATGCAGGGTGAATAAAAAAGCAACCATATATTATTATTAAGTAAATAACTGTAAAATATTGCAATAATAATGAAAAATCCAATAGAAATGTAACTAGTGACAGATGGTCATTCTTACTCATCATATGACAAGTACACAGAATACAATTTCATCATACTTTTCAAGGATATGTGTGTATGCGTGCATGTAGAAGTGAATACTTGGCAGAAAAATTATTTTAGAATTAGACTGCATGACAATATCGTTCAATTTTTTCTGTCTTTAAAAAATACTGTAAGTTGATATTAATAGAGATTAACTCCATCCCATTTAGGCATATACGCAGGAACGTTATACACATCGTTGAGTGTGTCGACATCAATATCATTTGCTAATTATTTTAGTATTGAACAAAATTAGTCTGCAATGGCCACTATTTTATTTTGTCATAAGTTGTACATATATTGATAATAAGATCTCTTTCACTTATATTTAATCGTCAAACATTGACGTTACTGGCTTCTTAATCTAATTCCTGGCTTCATTGGTTTAGGAATATTGAGTCTCGGAACAAATAAAAAAATAATTATAGGACTGAATTTAACATCTGGTACAGATACGAGTACGTTTCAAAACTACCTTGAAACTTCTAGTAATTATGCTATGGTGTGTAATGATTTGTCACTAATTTGACCAAACATCAAGGCAAAGAACACGAATCCGTTAATTAATAAAATTCAACAAATATACTAATTAGTTAGATATTTATTGAAGTTTACAATGATAATTTATGGGATTTTGAGTCTCATCAACGCTCATCACTAATTTAAGTGGTTTATCAATACTAAATATAATTGAGAGGTGAATAAAACATTATTTTAAACTTCAGCTCCTTGAAGAAATTTGTATTTTCACGATTTTCAAATAAGGACTTTCAATCTCTAGAAAGCTAAGTCTGAAATTTCATTGATCAATGTACACCAACCGTTAATCTGTTTCACTATTGTGTGGCAAATGTAAGTACGGCGAATATGCGAACAAAGAAGATTCTTTAAACCCCTTACTAAACAACATGTACACTTTAACTAGCTAATTAATTTGACAGGAATAGTAGGATATTTTTGTATTTACAATAAGCTTGTATTTTCCTGTTGATTTGTTATGGACTGAAACTGGTCAGTCTTTGTTGCCATATGTGCATCCTGAGCGGATTGCCTCGATATAGCGTTGTTACACAAGTTATATATTTAAGTTGGATTGTGACTGGCAAGTGGAATCCAGGGCACGCGTTTCATCCTATTTGGGACTCATCGGCTGGATGTACCCACATCCCAATGTTGATGTTCACAGTGGGACTCGAACTCAGTTCGCTTCGTACCAAACGCCACCGCGTTCATCACTAGGCTAGTGTGTCCAGACATTCACACTTGTACAACGGGCACAGTAGCCTAGTGATGAACACGATGGCGCTTGGTACGAAGCGAACTGAGTTCGAGTCCCACTGTGAACATCAACATTGGGATGTGAGTACATCCAGCCGATGAGTCCCAAATAGGACGAAACGCGTGTCCTGGATTCCACTTGCCAGTCATAATCCAACTTAAAGTAGGATATTTTGTTTTTCCTCAGATGATAATGTAGAGAATCATACCAGAAGTTCATAGCTGTCTCGTTTAGTTTGCTAATCAACAAAAGCGGCTTTCTATTACTAAAGTGTTTCTTTGTGTCTTCTAGTCTATCAGTGCAGTTACATGGACTGCATTAAAGTGCTATCACCAGTGAGCTTTTTCTCAATATTGTCAATAGACTAATTCGTTAATTTTTATTAAATTACTTTGCCTTCTGATTGTATGGTTAGGTGTTTTTTTAATAGTCTCAAATGAAAATTTAATCTAATTGATATAATTAAACCTCTAATAGATATGCTAAACTTAATAAGCATTTGTCTATTACATTTTACTGCATACAGATATTGTTATACCTATCAGTAATTGAGTATGTATCCCTGTTTTGGAATATTATTGGCAAACATTTAAGGTGATTATTGAAAAAAGACATGAGACTGACCGAAACCAATTCTCTATGGATATGAGATAGTATTACAATTTATTATCTTTTTAAAGTTATTTGTCGTCACTACGTTGAAAAAAGTCTTTCATTTCATGAGAGCCACCACATATGACTATTGAAGATGTGATGAAAATCTATATTCCCTTTTGCATTGACAAACTCAATCTAATTTGTTGTGCAATAATCAAACTGTTTTAAAGCCGACAGTTAATACAAATCTAAGAAATATTAATGCAGGTGTATATTTCTAACTTATAGTCTATGATGAACATTTGAGCATTCTTATAAATTCTATCAATCTATATGACGATATCTTCCAAACTCGAAAATTACTTTTGAAAATTGGCATACATAGGCCTCACTACGCTAAAGGTAATTTTATGCAGAATTTCCAAACTGTAGTAGAAACTGTATAAACAGTATAAACAATTGACTGATTTCACCCGAAAAACTAATGAAAATCATGTGAAACTGGACAGTTGTCCTGATTTAGTGTTGAGCAACTCAACAGTACATACCCAGAAACATGGCATGTGTTGAGCTCATAAACGTTGTTATCAAGTTTATTTACAGTAATGGTCAATCGTCATATAGCCCCACTGATGATATCTAATTGAGATACCTCATTGAGGGAAAACATTAAAGGAAACTGCGTTAGGCCTAGTAAATCAATAATACCTTTAATATCAAGAACAAAAGCACCTATGTTCCTGTTATAAATGTGGTAGTATTAAAGTATCCAGTTAGTGAGTAGTTAATTATACAGTGATGACCGTAATCACAGCATAAATATATATATATATATATATATATATATATATATATTCTGTATTCGTGTAATAATTCATAGTGTAGGATCTCCCAGGTTTTTGGACGCAACTAACAATCGAAGCAAACTGTTTTGGTTCTCGTATTTCTCCCATTCTAGACAAATATAGTAATCCCTCATGATTATTTGAGCGATTCCGTCAGTTTCGTTAGTAGTGAAATGAATTTTACAATTTCCTGTTAAAATTTTTCTCATTATCTGTAAAAGTTGGCAAACTAGAATTAAGAGGTTTGAAGTATCTCACTTACATATATAGTAACTTACTTAACATTTATGAAGTTTAGTAATTGATATTTATTCTACAGTGGGTTCATAGTTTAATACTAGTTTAATAATACTGACTTGTGATACTAAGCGTAATCAACTTTCTATCATTAACAGATCTTGATAAACAAGTTCACTGACCATCAATATATCCAACAGATCTGATATAAATTATAGTTTGACCAAGATTCAGAAAGTTATTAACGAGATAACTAAGTCCTAAACTATGAATGCAATGTACTTCAAAGAACAATGTGAATTACGTTGAATATTCATTCGTTAGTTTGATGCTAAAGTTCAATGTTGGCTAAAATTCAAAGAAAAATTTTCAGAATTTAGTCAGATATAAAAGTATGTGCTAATTATTTTCAATATACTAGAAAAACTGATGAAATCAATCAATAATCATAAAAGTAATTATGAAATTACTATAGTGACAAACATAATGTTAATACTGGAATTCATACAAAGTGATAATGGGTAAGATGAAGGGAAGATATTTCGGAATATACTGTTACTATCTTAAGAAAGCTACAAATTATTAGGTTGAACTATAGTGTTAATGTAATTAAGTGAAAGATTCTGGACAAGATCAAGAATGTTTTTAATTAGTTTAGGTAAGACACATGATAGAATAATGAGAAGAGTTAAATACTAGCAAACCAACATAAAATACAAGCCGGCTTTTGTAAAATATAAAAAGATATGGTCCTATTTACTTGTTAGATGAAACGATGTATTTACGGATCAACTAAATAACTTGCATCATTGATGTATCTACTTATAGCACATATATGCAGTCAAGTGGAATTAACTGTTTAATTCCTTTGAATGAGTCTAGAGATTCGCTTAGATGGGATTATCTCCGTCCTTGTGACGTACTTCTGCCGAGTATCTCTATGGATAGATCATTACTGTTCGATGTACCTTGACATAGGATCTCGTCACTTGTACTATGTGTCATGCTATGTATTATTTTGGTTCAAATTTAGATGATAGGTAGCGAGTTATTTCATAAGCCTTACGGCAAACTGGACGCCAAATTTAGCCACTTTCATTTTCTTGTGATACGTAAATTGAAGAAAGTTATGCTTAGATGAAGTGAGAAACTTGTTTAGGTGACCTTTATTAATCACATCTGGTAAAATTATTATCAAAAGCCCCATACAAATCTTTGTTAAATTTGTCCTTTAGCCATGGCACAATTTGGTTGTATCAAGAATTACGTTGGAACCGGTTGAGTGACATAACAATAGCTGTTCTTAATATTAATTTCTATTAGACTGGATAAGTTCATTCTACATCTGTAGAAACAGACTGAATCAATAATCCGAGCAAACTTGCAATATATACGCTTGCTCATTAATAAGATAAGCTGTAAAGATTTGCCAGTTCAATAAAGCCCATATAAACCATGCAACTTTGTCATATATAGATATCATGTATATTCTATTTTGAAGTAATCAGTATTCCTCGTCTCCACACACTTTCTATTTAAAGAGTCTCGCCTGTTTGATTTATGTAAAATATATGAAAATTAAATGGATTTCAATATAGATGTTTAATAAAATGTTTAATACGCAGTTCAGTTAGTCATGAACAACATAGAATCTGACATGTGCATAAAGATCTAAGTTGCAATATCACCTTAGCAAGATGAGATTAAATTTACTATAATAGCACGTCAACAGAATATAACAGAGTTAAATAAAGTAGTGCGTAAGATTGAATAACGAATCTTAAGATCGAGAAGAACATAAACAGTGAATGCATTTGCGCCACTGTAACTGATTCTAAATCATATCAACCAGTGTCTCTAGGCACTGAACGCGATTATCACGTAAACCCTATCCAATTAGTCTGCGTCGCAATACGAGGTGGTCGGTGGTTGATCATATATAAAAATGTCCCAATCACTTCAGTCGACGAAGGTCCATAACTTCATCCACTGATTTGTCATTTAACCCTAGTATCGTGTATTTCATAGCAAATATTATTTACTCAGTCATTACATGATATAAGGGTGATACTCCGAAGAATTTTATGACCAAAGACCTAAGGCTTACGCTTATCCTCTATTTTCAAAGTCCATGCTTCACATCCACCCATAGAGCGAAGTACTACATGGTACACTACCCCTTTCGTTGGGAGATGGATATCTTACTCACACAGCAAGTAACGTTGAATGCAAGCTGAGATTTTGTCAGACACTAACCGATCAGGGCGAGCTCAACTGACAGATAATGCAGACAAGTTCTGGAATAACATTTTGCATATAGTCGGAGAAAAACTAATTCCAGATATGCTTGCACTGTTACTCAGTGTTCAACAGACTCTCTATATTGTCAAGGTTTTCACCAAGTAGGACTATATCGTTCACACATTTTAATTCGTTAGGTGGGCCTATTAGTAGGAGACTAATTACCTAAAATTTAGATAAGCGTACAGTCTAGGAAGGCATTAATGACTAAATTAAATAAAAAGGGGGGGAATAAAAGGTAACACTACTTGAAGTTTATAATTCTGATGATGGTTCGTCATAAGC
This sequence comes from Schistosoma mekongi, assembly GCA_034768735.1. Classification (NCBI taxonomy): domain Eukaryota; kingdom Metazoa; phylum Platyhelminthes; class Trematoda; order Strigeidida; family Schistosomatidae; genus Schistosoma; species Schistosoma mekongi. Next base: position 65,718,899 of record CM068306.1, on the reverse strand, counting down.
ACAAACTTGACCAGTCTTGTACTATTAGGGAGTTTTCATAAGATTTATGTACTTTTGAGGCACGCCTTCTAATAATTCTGTAGAACCTCACGGTCTATGAAGTCGAAAGCTGCTTTCAAGCTGAGGAACACCACTATTTTCGGACGTCGATAACTGTGCTTATATGCCAGAATTTGACAGAGAAAACAATTAATAAATGCATAATCGTTTAAATTTAACACCAGTCCGATCTTTCTGAGTTTGTAGTTTCCTAGCTTTACATAAACGTCGGATGATTATAAAAGCCAATATTCCAAGCACTACGTCAGTCGAACTGATCCCTCTGGGGTTATCACAGGAGAATTTCTGTTCTTTCTTACAAAATGGGACTGGCGATCGACACCAGTCATATGTTATGATGTTCAGTTTCCAAGTTTTAGTTAATATATTAGTCAACCTGCCTACTGAAACTACACCAGCATCCTTAAAGATATGTAGAGTCAACAGGTTGGATGCCGCTGCTTCTCCTCACCTCAAACTAATTATAGCCTTTCCAACTACACTAGGATTTGATTATATATATATATATATATATATATATGTTAAAACCAGTGACTTAGTCCATTTTAAAAATAATCAGAAGACAATCAATGCATTTTCCCGCTTTGTTGCACTGAAATGATCAAGTCTACACCAAGAAACTTTCCCTTAATGTTATTAGCATGACCTTGAAGCTGAATAAATACCCTACACAATGTCGATTCTTTGAGATTATGGAACTGAGAGCGAATGGCAAAAAGCTTCGATTGATACAGATTTTGTCCTTAAACCCGTTTAAGTAGATGTTACCGCTGATATTTAAGGCGTGGATAAACACCTGGTGCACTGAAATATTATACGAATGAACCAACGAGTTACATACTACGCTTGCGTAATTCGCATTGTTGGCGGAATTTTACCTGAGTCGCGTTCATTGTATTGTTACCCATTTGAACTTATGAAACTGAATGACAGAGGTTTATATTTCATTGAGAGGATTAATGTCCTCAAACCTGCAGATACATATACTTTGCTATCAAATGCCAATTAGCATAAAAATTTCCAGTCAGATCATGCAGTTAATTATACCTCATCACTTGACAATATGAAACATGTATAGTGTTTACTTCACCCCTGCTGAAAACTTAAGTATTATCCACTATGTGCTAATAAGAATTATCAATCAAATTCACTTTGTAATAAGACTTCATTAAAGAATAAATGTACAAAGGGATACAATACTGATCCAGGATTAACTTGATCAGAATAATAATAATATAAATCAATAACAGCCTTCATTTTTTCACAGATACAGTATACGTGTGAAATGTTCTGTGTGTGTCACGAAGGTGGATAAAACAAAGGAAACAGAGAGAGAAATAGCACCAAGAAACAAAAAATGTGAAACAGAAATCTATTAACAAGTGAATGATTTATTTGTTGTTATTTTCCTTGAGAAAATAAGATAATGAGAGTGAATAAATAAGTAAATGAATAAATAATAAATGTGAATACATATGCATGTGTAAACATAGATTAATAAAAATGTAAATAACAAAATTAAGGCGCTCAATCAATAGTGAAGTCAGGAACTTTAACAACACAAAAGAAACTAACAAGGAGGGGAGACGAAACAATAACTCAATTTACCAATAACAAGAAAAACCAAAGGATGAAATTAACAGACAAATGACGTAAGAGATTAAACAAAAGAAATCATCAACAAACAACGCTTCGCCGAGATACTGAGGGATCGCGATGTAAAGTGACAAAAGATGACTAGAAGGGAGAGAGAGAAATAATGTACTAGTGAGCGATGGTAATATCTGTATGATCCTCAACAGTATTCCTTGATTCATAATGAATAATAGAAAATCTGAGATTAGAAAACGGATCTACAAAATGTTAGAAAGTAGTAGAATGGATTAACTTAACTCTACACCCATCCTTCTACGTAAGAATGCAAGAAATAGGAAAGAGAATTAAACTTAATAGGTAAAGAGGAAGAAAAATGTATTAACAACAAAAAGGACGTAATGTATTCACAGTTCGTTGTTTACAAAAGTTGACTTTTCTCTAAGCTTTTCATTCCTATACTTCGCTCATGATCCAACACACGTTACACATGAATTACAATAAATAAATATAAAAAACTCTGCAAAACTATATATATATATATATATATATATATGAAACGTACAAAGCTAAGAATAAATTCCAGCAAAGTTACTATACAAATTAAATCGTATGGTTAGCTTTTTGCCTAATTACATAATTATTGTTGATAATTCAATATGAATTGACAATAATGTGGATTGATTGACAGATCTCAACCATACACGTTAACCACACATAATGATGAGGTTGATCTAGTGCTAATTATCTTTACGTTTTCGAAATTTTACATAGATAATAAAATAATTTACAGGAGATTGTTGTCTTCCCTCTATGTATATAAACGGAAATTGAAAAACAAAACAAACTTCACTAATCACGTATGCTGCTCACAAAAATTCAAAGATAGATTTTTTAGGAAAAAGCAGAACAATAAATGTTTTCGCAAGAATCATATACAAATATAGGTGAAGATTACATTATTGTGCACTGAATGCGCATTTTCTGAGTATATATAACAACAACAATAGAACCATAATCATCACAGGGGGAAAAGTTAGGTTCTACCAATCAATAATATGAAAAATGACTGCACATTCACAGAAAAAGGATATAACAACAGCAATAAGTGAATATTGAAGTGTAGAATCTAATGGGTCAATTTCACATGCTCAATATTGTCAATCTTATTTTGTAGTGAAGAAAATGCTTGAAATGAACTAGAAAACTCCGAAACATAACTAAGAATAAAATTTCTGATTATTTGTTTTCTGTTGAATAAAAACCGAAATTGTTCTATCTATTTGATGTGTTAGATGCCTGCTCCGTGAAATTGTTTAAATCACTCATATTCTCATTATGATTATGTTGATGCAAATAATTTGAACTAGTCAATGAAGACTGATTTTTATTAAATTTATAATGATGCATATTGGCTGAATCATTTCTACTCGACAGTAGAATGCCACCAGAATGTAAACCGATTGTTTGAATCGGTATTACATGTGTCCCACCTGCTGTTGTTGTCGCTGGTGGTGAAATAGCATCAGCGGTAGCAGAAAATGGTAGGATTAACGTAGGGTTTTGATGAATCAAACTCGGTGAAATGTCATTAAGGTTGTTATGTTTTTTATGTGTTAAATAATACATACCGCTGGAATCTAAACTCTCTGAAAGATTTTCATTATTTATAACACTTTGTGTATTGTTATTAGTGGTATCAGATGACGATGCTGTTGTTAGTGGTACAGGAGTCGATATTTTAGGCACACCATTAAAATTCACTTGATACTGAGGATGTTGGCTTTGATTTTGAATATTATTTGATGGCCAAAAATATGAATTTATATGCTGTGGTACACAATACGTTTCCATTAATTGTTTGTATTTACTAGCATCACTATCCATTGTTGTTTTAGAAATAATAGAATTTCTAAGATCATTCGGACCTAGACTGATTGTCCCGCTACCTGTACCACTGAACAGTGAGGCACTTGCATATTCTGGCATTGGACTATCTATAACACATATATGAAGGCGAAAACACGAATGTGTATGTTATCATATTTTTATAACAATTAGTTATGAAAAGTAACAAATTATTTTGGTTCACTCGTTAATTCGTCAATTTCAGCGATATAAAGAACCGTAGGTTAACTAGATGCAGAGTTCTACATTATACTTCATTGACAAGAATGCCGTCCTAGATGTACTAAAATAATATGGCGAGAAAATCGGATGACTAAAAAAACTGAAAGGAATAGGATTCCACAACACCGAAGTGTACACATTTCTTATAAATATGGTCAAAAATTAACCCGGTTTTATTCCAATGCTGAAAAGATATTGACTAACGGTCAATCACAGAACGAATAATACGGCGTAAGATTTTCCAAACTTAAAGGCAATATCAAATCTTTCAGTTCTATTAAATAGATCCCAAAATGAAAAACTGTAATCTATCAAATAAAATTATTATGTAATATGGAGAATTAATAGCCGCTTGCTGCGAAGCGACGTAAGAACATCAAAGAAGCTAAAATAAAAATTTAAGGCATTGACTACTACATACAACGGTCAGTTACGAAATCCACAGTATACAGGACTAGCTACTCCACATAATTTGCTAAAGTAATAATTTGAAGACCGTAACTATTCAAGGATACATCTAACATGCTTTAAAAAAAGCTATATATAATTCAATTAGATAATTGATTAATTTTAATATAATTTACACTATGAACTAACACATCATTTGTAGAATCATTAAAACTAAGAAGTGGCTTTGAAGGATTGTAATTCACCAATCCTAGACCACCACAATTATCGTAGTTGTCGAAATTTCTCAACATTGTAAAATTTTCAATGAAACACAGTCACTGACAGATACCCACCTCACATAATACTTATTTAATTCTCAACACATCGTTGTTTACTATTAGAACTGGAGAATGCCCATTACGATAAGTGGATACGCATGGAGTCCATTTTACTTGGTCGATTGCTATAACGTTAACTTGTTTTATTACCACTAACAGATACAAATGTATTTCATAACTTAACAAATTATACAAAACTAGTTTTAAACTATTGAGAAACATCCGCTATAAACGATTTATTACTACCAATTAACAAACAAAGTGTACATAACTTGAAACCGAACATAAATATGCATACCTATAGACAATATAAAACCATTTTCAGTTGGATATGCCTGAGGAGCATTAGCGGCAGTGTACGGGAAAACAGGTGATAACGATGTATTGATCAAAAGACGATTGTGTGAATTATTAAAACTATCCACTAACTGACTGGTCACATTTGAAGAAGAAATGATATGATTTTGATGATGCGAATGATCAATGGACAAGTTTGGCAGTGGAGGCAGTGGTTGATCTGGTGGAGGAGGTGGGGGCAACGATGAATAAGGGATCAATGTATTCATCATTGCACTATTGTTGTTGTTATTGTTAATTTGTGGACAAAGTAGGGTATTTTTTAATTGAGGTGCAAAATTACAACTTGATGGTGGTGATAAATTTACACCGATCAACTTATTATCTGTTCCCAGTGTAACTATTGGATGTACAGCGAAAATACCGGGAGCAGTACTATTATCTGACAATCCACGGCGAGCCAATGTTAAGCCATTCAATGCAGAGAAATTCGACCCAATTGAAGAACCATGTTGTAATAATTGAAAAGCTAGCAAACCATCTAAAACGTATGTTTTGAAAAATAACATGGCGAATTTGAAAGACAATTTATTATTCAGTAAATAAAATACAAAAGATGTGGTTACATCTTATGATTGATATTCCTTTTCATAATCTGAACGGGACTCGTATATTCTTGTAGATCGGATATGATATCACTTAAGTTAACTGTAGTCACAGACACTATCTGCAAATTACTCAGAGTAAATATAATTAGGACTACTCCGCCACAATGATATAATTCTATTGATTAACTATCAACAAACGGGAATTTAAATGAAGCATCACTTCTTTTAAGCATGCGTTGTTAAGTTGGTTGGACATGGTCGGGAGAAAACCCTGGACATACGTTTCGTGCTATTTGGCTATATGCAATAAATAACACCAATATTCAGTCCCACAATAAAAGCACCATGGTCAGATATAGCTGTGTTAGGCTAGTCAAGTGTTAGAATTTACCTAGACGACTACATATCAGTAAATACACAGTCGGAAGTACTTAACTAGCTTTAACAACAAAGTAATTTAACACAATAAAAATAATACATGCATTAGACTGTTATCGCACAAATAACTTACAATACATTTAAGAGATAAGAATAGTCAAAACAAACCATTTAAAAACATATGTTGATTTTATTGTCTCTTTTCCCAGTTGGAAAACAACATTAATGATTCTGCTATTATTCTATCCATAAAATTACGGCAATCTTAAATTCCAAAATGGCACCGCTACTATTACTACTACTACTCACTATCTAACTGATTATAGCTAAACATTCAACCCTAAATAAATTGTCAATGGAATAATTATTATCAATATACACATGAATAATAGCAAGATATCTGACCTACTAAATGCCTTATACAGACAGAATTAAAATATCATTTTCTCACAATAGTAAACTTCTTTTTTTAGCAAGTATTTTATTGAGACATTTAAATTGCTAATAGGCAAAACAGATAGGTAAAGAACAATATCAGACAGAATACAAATACTGAATTCATGTGTTTCCTATGCGCGTACACAACTAGGCATAAATATATGCATACATGTGTGTGCTTAACTGAAAGTTTGTCTGCATAGGAACTCTAAAATGTGCATGATTCAGTAAGAAGCTTATTTGATTTAGAGATATTATATGAATTTACAAATAGCTAGACTAGAATCTCGGTCGAATAATCATCATCAAGTTCACCCTCCTCTTGCACCCTGAAGTCAATTTTTCTACCGTAATGACCTCAAAAAATACTTATGCTAATTATTATTACTACCAAGTTTTAAGTTAACATTATCAATAAAGCATGCAATTTTCTTATTGCTTAATTTATTCAGTGAAAGTAATAATTAAAATTGATGTAGAGTTCGTTGTCGACAGAACTCGGCTGAGTACCACGGAGAAGCAAAGAACAATCGATAGCTGTTTCATCCCAACATAGAACGCCTCAGACATAACTTTGTCAGTGATCGAACTCATAACCTCTAGGCCTCGTGGGAAACACTTATTCATCAGTACTACTTGTCTAGTGTTAATGAACTAGTTGCATATAACCTATCACAATCAATCAGATTGAGTGTAATACATTGAACTGGTCAAATTGTTCACTGAGAATATAAGAACATAGACAAACCATGACGCATCAAAGATAAGTACCATGAAAAACTAACTTAAGGACTTATAATTTGTCAGGACTTGTATATATAATCATCAACAACGTAGAACCGGGCCTATAGGTTCAAATTGCCATATCACATTAGCACTACGAGATTACAGAGGTAACATAGTAATAGAATGCAAGAAGGGAGAGTAAAGAAAAGGTGTGCAGAAAATAATAATAGAATTCAAGATCTAGATGAAGTTAGAGTGAATACACTTGAGCAATTGTGACCGAATCTGAGCCATGTCGCCAAGTATCTCCAGCCATTTATTGTGACTATCACGCAGACCCAAACCGGGTAATCTGCATCTACCAACATTCAAAGACTTCATGGACTGATGCCATGATTTGGTTTGGCCGCCCCTACTCTTCTTCCATACTACTTCAACATCGCGCGACGAGGTAGACGGTGGTCGAGAATGAGCAACATATGTCCCAATCACATCAATCGATGAAGGTTAGAGACCTCTTCGACCGATTTACATATTTCCCAAAAACCTTTTGTTTAACCTCATTATTACTTATTCGACTGTTCCATGATATACGAGAGATGCTATGGAGATTTTTATGGTCAAATACCTGAAGTCGACGAATATCTAAAGTTTTCATGGCTCACATTTCGCAGCCATATGTTAAAACGGCGCAGACTGTCACGCAGTACACCCGGCCTTTCGTTGAGACACGGATATCTCGCCTGCGCAACAAGTGGCGTAAATTGGCAAATGCCAATCGGGCTTTCTGAATCCGTGCTAAGATTTTGTCAGACACCGACCCACCAGGAGTGCTAAGCCTTCCCAGATAAGTGAAGCAGTCAACGCATTCAATTACTTCACCCCCTATAACTAATCTAGGTGAAGAAGTAGGCCAGTCCTGGAGTAACATTCTGAAAGGGAGAAGCATAATCTGAATACGCTTGTATTGTTACTCAAGGTGCTCAGGAGACTCTGCATATTGTATCGTATACTCCAGAGTACAGTTCAGTAAACTAACTCCAAACGATACAATCTCGCAGCCAGTTCAAAATAAAAAGATGGCATAACCAACCAAATGATTGTTTACTTTTTTTTTACCAATGGATGTATATATGTGTATATGTGGACAACATGCTTTTAATTGATGCAGTAACCAAGATCTGTTATAAATTTCGAAATAATAAATTTCATAAGAATTGGAAGATTATAAATACTGCTTACATTTATGGCAAATCTATTTACTATATATATACTATATATACAATTCACAATTTCACTACAGTTGTTAAGTGAAATGAAATAAACCATATAATATAATGATAACACCATCACTTGTGAAGTTTATCAATATATTTGTCAACGGAAAAAACACGTACAACTTTCCGCACCTCCCCCCCCACCCCCGAAAACCAATTAATTCTAATTCATCAATTTAGCATCATGAACTCTGTTTGATGTTATGTAATGTATGGTTGTTTTATTCACAAGTGTATAAAGTATTGCATGATAATTTATCAGTAACACACGTTAAAACTGTTAAGAAGTAAATTAATTAAAACTTAACAAAAATGAAACTAACTAATTGGTTTTATGATAAAGTTTATTGAATGATAAACATATTTCTTGGAGTAGTTGTCATTACAAACTAAACTACTAAGAATTAATAAGAACTAGATAGTTGCTATGATGCTTTACTTTGCATTGAAGGAATTTAATAAGATCCTTTTTTAAAAACTAAATTTTCATCAGTTTCAAATTCAGCCGACTCAGTGTATACAAAAAGATTATCATTTAAAATCACTGACAACTTAGTGTTTTCATTCAAAACCCTATAACGGACTTCTCAGGTCTAGGTTTAAAACTAAAGTTTTGAGAAACTCATAACCACGTTACTTGCTAATGGACAAGTGATTATTATCTGTAAAGTGAGCAACATTGGATTGTAACTAATGCGGTGTCTACGTCATCACTAGCGCCGACAGAATTCTATAGACCAATTGTAGTAATGCCGCCGCCACTAGTCAGTGATTCACTTCACTGTGAACTATGTTCGGTGGCTGAAGACAATAAATAGTAAGTTTCATCATGAAGGTTTATCTGAAATATTGAGGAAAGTGATAATGACTGTGCAGAGCTATGCCCCACGAGAACTCAGATTATCTTTCTATCAATATCCACTTTTGTTACCTATATGACATTATTGAACATCACAACCAGATATCTGAAAGGGATTATAATGAGGTGAGATAGGCGGGTAGAAAAAACTTCATTTAGCGAAGAAACAGACTACAGCTTATTTCATATCAATACATAGGCCATCATATGTTGATGTATACCAATATGAGTCACTAAAAAGCAAATAATAAGTGACAATAACACGTGGTAGAATGAGTCACAAAACAAATGACAAACTAGTCAGTACACTGTCTGTCACAAATTTATTAACTGTATGACAAGATTATTATCTAGAGGTAACTTCAATACATATGGTTTTATGTGGGAAATAACTGAACGGTCACAAGTGTTTCACTACATTAACCATCACATACCTTGATCAATTCCAGTTGAGTATGGAGCACAAACTGTTCCAGCAGGATGAGTCATCATTTCAGAATATCCTTGAGACAAAGCAGTTAAATGACTGATATTATTATGCGTATCAAGTGTTGAGGTTTGTAGGTTTACATTTGAGTTCATCTTATTACTATTACTAATATCAGTAGTATAATGATTCCCATTAGACTTTAACTGATAATTATGATTATATGGATATGATGTATTGTTTAAAGTAGGGATGATGCCAGGACATGAAGTAGGTGATGTGGATGTAGAAGGAGCAGACAACGTAGATGATAAAGAATTGTTATTTGGTCCTGCTGTTGTAAGAAGCAAATGTTGATGCATTGGCTGCTTATCTAATGAGGTTTGTAACGGCAATTTTTGTTTCTTTTGCAACTTTTTCAAACGTCTTTGTCGACAACGTTTTAACCGGAAAAACATAAATGCAAAAAAGCACGCAAATGCGAATGAGCCTAAACAACAACAAATAATTGCAATGATATATGGTACATTTGATCCCCTAAGTTTGAATGTTGCACTAATCGGTGTGTCAGCTGGTGGTAATCCAGTGGATATAGTAATCTGTGTTGATAGTTTCATAATTTCGTGATCTGAAATTGAGACAAAAAATAATAGTAAAATAACAAAACCAGATATGAAGTCATCATAGTTATCTCCCATGAATAATATATGTATAGAGCATAAAAAAGAATTCATCAAATAATTGACTTAATCTATAGTGAAAATTCAGATATAGTCAGTCAATATAACCCATAATTTACTTATTAACGAGTAAGATTGTATCATTTTAGGTAAGCTCTGCGGTTAGAAGTAGGCCACCACACAAACACTAGTCAAAATGCATCAACTGGATTTCTCACTTATTACTAATTGTTAAATTTAACTGATTTACTATGAATAAGTGTGCATGCAAATCATATGTGAGCTACACTATTCGTAATATCACCTTAATGACAAAACTATGGTAGACGAAGAAGAATTCAAACTTATAATCTACTAGGAAAAGCTGAATGTATTACCAACTAAATCATCGTACATATATAATGTTGAAATTTAAGATGATAATTTGAATTATTGACAAATTACTGAATCTATATTACAAAAGACATCGATATTAGGCATCAAGTCTTAAACATTTTACCATTTTGTATTGAAGGTGAATTCTTCACAGAAAAACTTTGTGTTTGATCAGATGATCTAGATATGCTTGACAATCTCTCCGCATATGAATCAATATCAGATGAATCAAAATCAGCAACCTTTTGAACTGGATCGTCAGACTGCTCTGTATGTATAACAACTCCATCGGATAAATAAACTAAAAAATAGAAAAACATAAACACATAAAAAGGGTATATGGATACGAAAATTATGCCAGTATGCAAAATAGAGTTGACTTAATTAAATAATTAAATTGTGTAAAGAATTATTTATTTGACCTAGTGTCTCAACTGGCAATTTCATTGGCATGCAATCATACTACTAAGTATTAGTGTAGTGCTTCCGGACATTTCAATGATATGCATATCGACTCAATGTATGCATCTGTTTCCTTAAGTAAAAGTCAAATGAAAAAAAATTTAAATCATAACTGTAGTTCCAAAATGCAAAGAGAGACTAGTAACTATATGAATCAAGTACACAATATAGAAAAAGACCAATACACAAATACACACACACACAAAGCTATACTTAATGTTACACCCAACAGTCGCAACTGAGGAGATCTCACAATACACAATTCCACGTCACCTGACTAGACTACAGTACGAAATAGAAGCTACTATTCAGACACGAAAACCGAAGATTACAAAGAGAATAACGTTCATTCACTGACAGTAAGCTTGACTGTGAGTGGGTGTCATTTACCACGATGTAATTTATTAGTGTCCATTTTATATAAAAAAAATCCATACCCTTCAAAATAACGTACCGAATTAAGAATTAATACATAAAAGTGAAATACATTATCGTTATTTTCAATTGTGTTAAATTTAGTAACTTCATGCATAATTACGACACTACGGATCACTCAAATTCTGAAATAAAGTTCGAATGACCTGGAGAACCATGTAAGATGTTTACAAAAAGAAATGTAAACGTAAGTATATAAGTATGTATTAAGTTGTTATGAAGATCTGCCAAACAAGTACCAACAAATATTCATCAGGTAACGTTTCCATATTTTTCGCTGGCTATCAATACACACTAAAATTAACTTTAATTGTTTACAGTTTATTGATTTATTTTACTGTCAGTTCAACGTGGCTAACTGGCTAGATGATTGACTTTTGTACATGGTAAACACTATTGTCATGAGTAGACACGATTACTGTCAGCTAGTTAAAATGTTAACAATGTAATTAGAAATGAATGTGTTTTTAAAATTGAAATGTATCCGCTTCCATACAAGCATAGAATCTTGCAAAACTTAAGATGTGGTCATGTACAACAATGTGGTCAGTACATGAATAACAAACTGGTTATCTACTTATCTACCGATATATGTGCAAACACACAGAGTCAAGTAAGTAAGCTAATAAGCAGACAATTGTACTAGAATAAAGTTAAATGTATTATTTTATCATTGGAGAATTACTTTTCTGCTCCTTGTTAAAGACAAAATAAACAAAAAAATAAACCAACGTGATTTGACTTAACAATAAGTAAACAAAAATACAACAAAGTAAGTAAATAAATAAATAAACATTCAAAATTTATTTTTGTTTAAGTTGAAACATGTTTTAAAAATTATGCTTAGAAATTCTCAATTATTATTATCATTAGTGTTGTCATTGGTACATATGTTCCTGTTTATTTGTACTAGACGTTTCAACTTTCCACAAGAATACTTTAACCTCATATCAATGATTAGATTGAAGTTTATGAACTGATTAGACTATAGTAAATGATTGAAGACAATCGATAGAAGGCGATGCTTAATCAAGGTTACATGTTAATTAACATGAAATTAACAAGTTTCTGATACTTTTGGTGTAAATTAAATCTATATCATATAGTGAGGAAAACAGAGATGTTACCAGTGGGGTATTCGGAATGAGACTCACTTTCTGTTTAGGCAATAGTGTTAAAGTTTGTCAATATGCCCAACAGCTAAGTGACTCGATGAGTAACATGAGAAATATAAATAAGGAAGCCGGTGAGTTGCTGTATACCACATCCAACACCAATAGGAAGCAGATGATACTAGTAGTAAGAGACAAGAGATGATAATAAAAACTGTATTGAGATAGATTCAGTTATTCGGACCTAAGTTAATTACATTCATGAATTCCAAACGATTAATATGATTGTAAAAGTATGAATACAATTTTCTTGTTACCCTAGAAAAAGAAATCGCGAGTTAAATCCTCTGACCAATATTTTCAACTGTAGTCATCGATTTTGTTATACAACGTGACATTCATCCAACGTAGGTGGTAAGTTACTGTACCACTCACCAATTGACTCCCGTGTGAAAATTTCGTTTTTAAATAAATTATGTGAGATGATCCAATTCAGCGCTGAAGTAAAACCTATCAATGAGCTTGTATATGAGTGCATGTAATGTGAACAATATAAGCGAACGAGTATTTGTTATACATAAATCAATAAAAAGTTCTATCTTACTTCAGATGTAAATTATTGGCTTCATAAATCATATGCAAATGAATAACTAATCAAAAAATTAAACTGCACAATCAGAAGTCTTTATATGATTTTTCGTTACAACTGATATAATTTGCAAGTGATTCCCCACTATTAGAACGAACTTGTATATTCCCGTTGATTCGTTACAGACTGAAGTTAGTCAGTCTCTGTTGTCATATGTGCATTCTGAGCGGATTGCCTTCACACAAGTATTATTTAAGTTGAATTGTGACTGGCAAGTGGGATCCAGGACGTGCGTTTCGTCTTATTTAGGACTCATCGACTGGATGTACCTGCATCCCAATGTTGACTGAGTCCGAATCCCACTGTGAACATCAACATTGGAATCCAGGTACATCCAGTTAATGAGTTCCAAATATGACGAAACGCGCGTCCAAGATTCCACTTGCCAGTTACAATCCAACTTAAATAATACTTGCTTCTCCACTGTTTTATACATACACGTGAGTGGCTAGGTCAGCAGTAGTTGGTAAATCCATGATAAAGAATGAATCCACGCATACAAAAATAATTAGTTAGTAGATTTGCATATATTACACTAAAATGATAGAAGATTCATGTCTCTAGATAATTTATTCTTTAAGTAACAAATGGCACGAGGCTAGTGGTAATGGTGGAGGAAGCAATTAAATAACAATCTATTACCTCCTTACTTAACAAGCTGATAATGATAAGCACAAGAGATAGATGAAGAGGAAAATAACATCTCACCTCATTTTAAACAAGACCGATGGTTTGGAGGAAGAGTTTTGCATTAGTCATCATCATTATCACAACCACTACAGTACCAAATCATTCCACTTTAGGTCATTAATCGAATAAAAACGTAATAAATTAAGTGAAATTATAATTTGTGACCTCAAAAAATTATTTAAAAAAAAGTAATTAGGCTTCACTTATAATATAATAAGAATAGACATGTTTAGTTTATAGTTGAGACTACAGTATCGAAATGAGAATCTGAACAATCGAATTAGATAGTTATGCAACCAACGTTGATTTCCTGGTTGTTTTATGTGTTATTCAAATTTACTCTATAGTATGCAGAAATCCACACCAAGCCCGAAAATTATTCATGAAATCGATGTCTAATTGTTCACTATAGTTTACCAAATGATCGTCAAACTATTTCACAAGTTAATTGAAGTGGGAGTCCTGGCATAGGGAGCCAGATCGGTGGTGTTGATTATTGAGAGTTAGCTACGACACCAAGTCTTGGGTTTTAGGCTTGACAGGGTCGTAGGTGTATCCAGTCAATAAAGAGTCCCGCACTAAGATTCACTGAAAATCCAGTTCTGCCAGGTTTTCAAAGAGACTCAGTCGTGACAAATGCAGACAACAACTTAAAAATAATCTCCATAAAACCACTACAAATCAGTATGTGACAATTCAATAGCATCCGAATGGTTAGGATTAAATTCCAAGTAAAGAAAGCCATAAACGAGAACTGTTTGAAATAATCGTATAAGCATTTCAACTAGGAATAATTAATCTGAAGTCTCAAACCACTATAGGTAACACATAGGTGTTTATTTTTGACTTATCGACAAAAATGATGACGACATTAAGAGCAATTGCCAAAACTTTCATTACAAATAATAATAACAACTTAAAGAAGCATATAAATAACCATGTTGAATGTAATTTAAAAGTATAAGGCTTTGATTATTCTTCCTACTTAAGATAGTAGTGATCAGTTTATCCAGTAAGTATTACTTGAAAATTGTTCTTTGAAAGAAATTGAAAAATGATTGCCAAAGTGACTTTTAATAGGTTTGCAAAAACTAATGTTGACTAAGGCTTTTGGCGAATATGACGTTGAATTTCTACGAATTCTGAAAACTTTAAACTCATTTCATGACAATGTAAACAAGCTTAACTTTTAGAAGATACAATCGAATTTCTTTAATATTCAGGGTGTGGAAACGTCAGTATGCTAGCTCCAGCCAGCGAGCTTAAGAGGACCTGAATACCCTACTGAAAATGTATGCCGCCTTATGTACCATTTGAGATTCCATAATGAAACAATAAAAAATGTCACGTATTCCAGTGTCACTTTTATTAATGGTTTACCTCAGAACTCACATAATTTGTCAATATTGTAAGAAGGTTTCCCATTCACCTTATTACATAAATAAACTACGTAGTGACGACATTACAAGATACATGACATTACAATTTATAAATTCTAATATATCAATATTTCAATATTCTAAATAATGTTCCTCATTATTTATTCATGGACAAGTCAAAAAAGACTGTGGTGCTGAATAGAGTAATGAAAATTGTTAGTAAAGGATGCGGTTGCAGATAAACATTTGAAATCCTGAAAACAATTGGAAAGTATTATTGTATCAGATATAAACAATAAATTTTATGATCTTGACACCACAGGATATGAACTAATATGAAAATTCTTATTCATACTTTATAATTTCCATCTCAATTTACACATACACATTTATCTCTTACACTGTTTGACAGGTATATGAACAAAGAGAATAGCTTTTTGAAATACCGCATGCTGAAAACTCCCTATTGTAATAAACATAATATATTGAATATAACACCTATTACTATTACCATTATTATTTATTCAGGTATAAAATCTAGCTAATTTTTTGGGTCCACTATTTCTCTGATATGAATAATTATTAAATAATTATTATGAAAAACGGTAATAGTATTTTCATTTAATCGTTTTAACATGAATGATGGTTTACTCATCCAAACTGAATATAATTTATGACTAGATAGGGATAGAAAATAATGTCATAATCTAACAGATCAAACAATTCTTCGTTTGCTTTGCACTTTCACAACTATCTTTCAGGATCTTTACAAAGTAACCACCAGTATCTGTTGTTGAAAACGGTGAATGATGGATTTAGAGGCAGATGGATTACATGTAACATGTGTTGTAAACAATAATGAAGATTATGGGTACAATGCTGAAACAGATTAAGAGTACAAGGTGCCTACTATTGATTGATCCAAACTTAGAATACAACTGCAAGCATTGTTTCCATTTAGATTTAAAGCGCGTTTACCTGATGAGTGCAAACTAAGTGAGACCTAAATCATAGGCTTCCTATTAACTGTTACTAGACTACTAAAGAAACCTCCAGCTACACAAGTTCTAAACTAAAAGTGAATTGTGAACTGTACAATATATAATGTTACAAAGGCATTTCACAATTATCTAGCCTTTAACTCCAATTAAATCTACGAGAATATTATAAAATTTTAGAGATATCTCATAGTGTATGTGAATTGTTATTTTGAAGTTTATCATCAGCTACCAATTTCACAGTATACAAACTATTTCTTTGATTCCAACCAAGAATATGAGTTATGTACAGTTTGAAGAGATGGTTTCTAACTAGAACTAATATCAACTATTAGGAGACTATCGCAGTAACTAACTTCTGGTTGAATAATCATTTCAGTATGTTTGAAGTAGGTAAACAAAACTGAAGTTAATGTGTGCTGAGATTAACATTAGGGTAATTTGTGAAATAAAATCTATATTATTCACAGAATATTGTTATCATTTGATAAAATGTGAATTTTTCAGGAAAAATTGTTCTTTTTATAATTGATTAATTATACTACAGTGTAATTTTCCTTACTAATCATTCAGTTAGTATTATTTATTAGTTTGTATTTATCCCAGATTGATCCTTGTTGGGTTCCGTTGTGAGAAAAGGGGCTTTGGGTATTCATTTCAACCTAGCATGGGAGTTTCCAGTGATAGCGTGTGCTCACAACCCCACTAGGAGTCGAATTCAGGACATTTATATTTAGCAGAGAAAGCCTGTCAGTGTCACTGGATCGGTGTCTAATGGTGGGATTCCATTTCAATCAATTTGGGATGTAGTGCAACGATCAAACATAGTTACTGATGATGTCTGGCTCATGGCGTTTCTAAAACCTACCAGTCAACACTTAACGCTACAACTCCGAGTCTTGAAACATTATTATTATTACGAATCATTACCTTATAAATTAACTTAAAGAATTGAATTGTACAATTTGTCTAGCATATATTCATTCATCCACGCATAAACACACTACAACCACATCAACAAAAAACATTAAACGATGAAGATTTACTTCATACGAAAACAAAGGGTTAAAACAAGTCAAGGGAACCTAATCTCAAATAAACATGTACACACATTGTAAAGACATACGAAGATAGAGAAAGAGGCGATAACAACAGCAGTTTGAACACCATTTAGATATACAAAACATTCTCTCAATACATTCAATGTCTGTGTACATTTAAACAATATTGGAAGCATACACGCATACATGGAATAGCGAACAAATTGTACAAATAAAGGCATCCAAAATTAGTCCTCTCGCAAAATGTCAAAATTATGAACACAAAATACCGGGGGTTTTTCTATCTCTATTAAATGACCTTATGTTTAAAATTGTATTAATTTTTTGCAAAAAAAACGTGTATCACATTATTTTCCTATGAACAATAATACAAACAAATAAAAATGGCAAAACGACATTCGTATACAAACATCTACGTGAAAATGTATCGTTTAACCTGTGTGTTTGACATGTTTTGAAAACATGAAAACCAGGGCAAAACAGTATGGCGTGACTGTCATGTCAAAACGATAGCCATCATACAACAGTTACTACTTACATTGGACAGTAAATTAATGCAAAATCTTACTAAGTTAGATGTAAATACTGTAAAACGAATATCCTACACACAACGATAACTAAGCCAAAACGACCAGGATGTTGTTTCGACCTAGTAGCCTCAGTGATAACATATTTTTACTAGCATCTATGTATCGTTAACTAAGCAATTCAGAAGTACGAGGTAAAAGTGAGAAAAAGCGAACATTCCCCATGTCACTATGATGAATGAATGGAGAAAAGTCTAGGCATTTTTATGCAATTTTTAAGGTGAGATTCTCATAGCGACAAATTCAACAGTACGTATGCAGTTTAAAAGTTCAATTTAGGGATCTTACAAAACTCCGCTTTCTATCTCATTTAGAGCAATATTCATTTTTGGGAATATTGAATTCTCTTAAAAGTTTATGATAGCAATACGAAGTGGTAGGAAAACAAATTCCCCGGAGAGCATCGTTTCTCTCAAGAAGACAGCGTAGTCCGTACGAGACCATAACTCAGGGATTCCTGTTGACGGCGTTTGGTCAGCTAACTACCTTAAAGGTTGGATTCAATACTGTTCCATATATACAAAGTATGATTGTATAAAAAAAGCAATTGTTTGAATCGGTTAAAACGAATATACATCAAGGTAGGGCAGCAAGACGATATATTATAATGACCAAATGAATTAATATAAACAATATCTCTGATAATGTAGACAATTAACTTAAGTGTAACTTGTTTCCATAGTTAAGCAGAAACATAAAACTGCATATTGAGTCAACAGGAAAATATAATAATTTCTTATGCTTGATCATATTTTAATATCATTTTATTTTAGTCACATGTCGCATTTAAGTACCGATTTGCCATTAGTCTAATATGCAGATATTATTCAACAAATACGCATAAATGAATGACAATTCTTCAACTTTAATAATAAAATAAAAAAAGCTTATAATGACAACACACTAATGAAACCAGTAGTCAGCGACTGTAAGTACAATAGTTTCAGTAAAAAATGGCAACATGTTGATAATATTTTATCGTCACCGACACCCCCCCCCAGTACCTGTGACTTGATAAATTTATTAAGAAATTCTGATTAATGACAGGAAAATCTTTAGTGTACTATTTCAAAAAAATGCGGCTTGTCATTTGCAGTGACTACAGTTTCCAGCTTCAAAAGAAAGGAAAACTTTTCACAAATTTGGTTGTGCATACATATATTGTCCATACGTTCAAGATGTACGTCTATGTATGTGTGATAAGACAGTAGGATAAACTAGACAAGTAGAAACTAATTATTTGTATAGGGTGTTTAAAATGAAGAACTATACTGGCGCTAGGTAGCTTACAGGGGTATTTCAGTCAGTTCAAGTGAATTATACAAGATATCCGTTAACTGATATTTAAAAGAAATAAACGTAAACTGACTGCTACCATTACTAAAATATAGATTATATACGTACGCGAAAATTACAAACGTAATAGAGATAGACATCAAAAGTTGACAGGAAAATTATAGACTTTTGTTTATTGAAAACATATCCATACATAAGTTAGTAATATTTTACTAACCACACCATTACTAAATAATATTGGGTACATTTAATGACAATGTTTTGTTATAAAACAAGTAAGTAGTAAATGCTTCCACATTAATGCATTTCAATAATAGTTACAACAATAATCACAGAAAGAGAACAGTGATAATAACACAAACGGCACTTAAGATTAATAATTAGTGTTTATTAAATAAAACTGTTGTACAGTGCTATTCGTTATTGATTGACAAAACAAGATTACATCTCATTACATATACTATAAAAATCGAGATATGAATAAAACATTTATACAGCTAGTAGATAAAGTAGATAAAGAAGTACAGTTTACTACTATAGTTGCTATATTTTATATAATCTCTTATGCATTCACGTAAAATTGTGAAGAATGTACGTTTTGTTTGTGACTTAATATTTGTGAACCTCCTTCCTGGTGTGATCAATGCACTGTGCTTCGTTCCGTTGCTTACGTGAGTAAGTATCTCTGATACATCTTCGTAATTGGCTAATGACAATTGGTGAATCAGAAGAGTTACTGACACTTAAAGATATGATACAATACTGAACGATGAAAATTTGGAATCAGATCAAATGGAAAGAAATCTCAATACTAACCTATTAGACAAGTTTATGTTTAGATCTTTAATTAACCTTAGTGAAGGCTTCGTGTTTAATAACTTATCAATAGTTTTCTATACATCACTAGTAATGGAAACTATGGGTAATGAAAGCTACACAATTATCTTCATTTAGATGGAACGAAAACCTCTATACGTATACTGACTGAGGAAATCTGATAAAATTCGGTTTAATATAACTTCATGAACATTGAGTAAAAATTACTCAGAGTATCATATACAAAAGAAGGTATCCATGAATACTTTAGGCAGATAATACAGTATGTGACGTTGACATTGTTTTATGAGTACAGTAGAATTAAATTTGAAATATGAATAAAACATTTATACAGCTAGTAGATAAAGTAGATAAAGAAGTACAGTTTACTACTATAGTTGCTATATTTTATATAATCTCTTATGCATTCACGTAAATTGTGAAGAATGTACGTTTTGTTTGTGACTTAATATTTGTGAACCTCCTTCCTGGTGTGATCAATGCACTGTGCTTCGTTCCGTTGCTTACGTGAGTAAGTATCTCTGATACATCTTCGTAATTGGCTAATGACAATTGGTGAATCAGAAGAGTTACTGACACTTAAAGATATGATACAATACTGAACGATGAAAATTTGGAATCAGATCAAATGGAAAGAAATCTCAATACTAACCTATTAGACAAGTTTATGTTTAGATCTTTAATTAACCTTAGTGAAGGCTTCGTGTTTAATAACTTATCAATAGTTTTCTATACATCACTAGTAATGGAAACTATGGGTAATGAAAGCTACACAATTATCTTCATTTAGATGGAACGAAAACCTCTATACGTATACTGACTGAGGAAATCTGATAAAATTCGGTTTAATATAACTTCATGAACATTGAGTAAAAATTACTCAGAGTATCATATACAAAAGAAGGTATCCATGAATACTTTAGGCAGATAATACAGTATGTGACGTTGACATTGTTTTATGAGTACAGTAGAATTAAATTTGAAATATGATAAGAAACCAACTAAGTCAGTATTGATCAGCCAGAAATTAGTCGCAATCTGAAGAAATTAATGGTAATTTCTCTCTGTGATACTGAGAGTAAAACAACAACTTTAAATTTATATGGGATATCATGATCCTTTTCACCTGTATTGCTATAATAAAAGCCATCTGATATGAGAACTACATTAAGAGCGTCCATTTTTTAAATTACAGCAACCACAGTAGCGTAGTACACCCCTACAGTAAATTAGAGTGAGAAAACTGTAACTAAATTATTACTTAAATGTCACATAAAATACGCATATACATAAAATCTACTGATTTCTAGGTGATCTAAGATATTTAACTATGTTTATTACATATATCACACACAGAATCCCAATGTAATGTATACAAATGAATGTAATTACAGTTAACTAATAAAAAGTACAATTTGGTAATTTAAATCAGGAAAATTAAAAGGTAACTAGGAAGAATAAATATTACCGGTTTACAATTAATCAACTAAATTCTAGGTAATTATAATAAATCACTGTTAATTAATACAGAAAGACATCAATAACATACTCGTAAAATAAGATAGGCAATTACTATTCTTGCTATATAATAAAACAAGGAAGATGGAAAAATGAATCCTCAATTAGTGGAAAAATTGTGTTCGTTTTGGAAATTTCATGCATTTCAATTGTCCTCTCAGTTAAACACATACACTGAGGTACCAACTTTTTGATTAAGGAGTTCATCAAATAGGTGACTTAATCATCTATCACTGATGCCGTACTTGTATATTCGTGTATGTGTGATCGAGTGAATAAATACAGTTTATTTGCATGTACATAATGTTTAAACAATGTAAAATATTTCACTAACTAATTACTTAATGGAAGAATGATCAACGAAGTATAGTAAACAATATTAAAACGAGATGTCATTTGATAATCTAAATAGGTTAAATGGTATCCGTATGTGTTTCCGTATGTTCAAAATGGTTCTCACGATTTCAACTGACAACTAAAATGGTACTTGGCATTAATTAGTCTTGGTTAGAAATGATTATCCATTAACAAATATACACACACAACTCATATAGACATTAAATGGACAATATTTACGAGAGAATTCGTTGTGTTTACGCTACAACAACATAATGGGAGACATGTAATTTATAATTTCAGTGCTAAGGGTAGTAGTTACTAATTACTAACTATTAGCCTAATAAGTAGTGTAATCAAAAACAAGCAAGTAAAGACGTTTATAATAATCAATATATAAGTAATAAATAAGTACTAGGTGTTGGTATTCAACATTTTTATTGCATTTACGTTATTTCATACTGATAAAACTTAATCTACGGATGGTAACTGAATATTTACAACATTACACTTTGATCTGGATAACAGAATGGGTGACATCACAGATCTGTCACCTCGTTGGGTAATACATCCAATAGAAGTGCTATTCCAACTACATAGAATAATAGATAACTGCTAATAAGTGACTCAACCGGAATGGTGTAATATGGAGCTATTTATACACTAACCTCATTCTAACGTTCAAATACCCATTTACGGATATACATTAGGTATCCAGTTCTACATGAGAAACAGAATTCATAGGAACATTTGAGAACATTCAACGGGTGCTAGTTCGTGCCGCATACATAACTAGACTATACGACGACTATTATAGATGACTTGCTTATATGATGCCACAGTTTTAAAAATAGAGTTACCAAGATGTGACAGCATTTGGTATCCTGAAAACGTTCAATAAATTGAAGAATTTACAACAATATTGAAGCCAATTGACATACTATTTCGTATTCATTTTATTATAAATTTATTACGATAGCCTTAACAAACAGCGGATAATCACCAATGACTTTATAGGTTTATTTATACTAAACGACAATAAACTACACATCACTAAAATGCACACGTGTGTATGTAGATGCAAAAAAAGCTTGAAACCGATTAATAAGTAAACTTTATACTTACATGATTCGAAAGTAATTTCTGAGATAACGATCCAATCATAATCAAACCATAGTGTGATTCGCAAATAACGACCTATGCGAAATCCTAAATCAATAGGTATCCAACGTGGTTGTGAGCTATAAACATCCCGGCTTATATCCAAAACAACTGGTGAGTGATTTCGATCAAAATAGCGGCCTCCATTACTGAATTGTACAGAGATTCGACGAAAAAGTGAAATATAGTCCAACGAATTTAATGTGTGGATACGCATTTGTGAAAAGTTGCGAACTATCAAAAAACAATAATATAGTAATTTTCTTTTTAGTTATGTCAAGCATGGTTAGAAATATTTATATACAAACACAAACTAACAAGAAAACGGCATAAACATGAATAAAACGAAAAGATATACTTTATTAAATGACATTCATCATAGAAAATTACTTAAATAAACATGATGATTTGCGATTCAGGTCTGAAAGTTCATATTTTTGATACCAAAAGTGTTTTAGAATTAAAAAATTGTTCTGCCTTAAAACCAAGGGCTTCATAGAATCGAACCTACTATAAACTTTCACAAAAAAACGATGCAATCCGGTCAGTGACTGCTAAATAATAGAGATCCTATATCTCAGATACATATTTGCACAAGGAAGTGGAGAACGTCATTATTACATCATGTACTTAATTCTCTTTTAAGATATTTCATACAGGCTCATGTAATTGATTGTGAAAAGGAACTATCATTAGTACACGGCTTTCCAAACTACACTAGGTAAATAATAGTCTCAAAATCCAACTAAATTGTAAGTATTAGATAGATAAAATAAACGAAGCGATTGCCCCACAAACGATGAAAAAACTTTTATTAACAAGTACTAAGTTGGTAGTTATGCCAACACATTGTCATAACGACAAATTAAACTATATAAATCATTGTCGTAGCTCTTTATCGTAGTCACTCTTCGTTGCTGCAGGCCTCATGTAAAAAAACTTTTAGTGTGTGAGAGACCAGCTGTTCGGGGGAAACATTTTTTATTGCAATGACAATTTATCTTTAAACCAGTTGCTTTTTTGAATATGCTTAAAACTAGCCAAATAGACTAGAAGAGCATAAAAAAATTTCCTAATATCTTAAAGACTGTCGAAACCTAGAGAAAAGTATGTAGAGATTTCAACATACAAAATTTGATAAATTACGACTGAACTATGGTTTGGATGCATATTGTCTTTATTCTTGAGATGCATTAAGGCTTGTACATCACATCTTTATTTTTAAACAAGAAACGCCATAATCACCAACACAAAATGTGATGTAATATAGATGAAGTGAGCATATTGGAGAAGACATAAGTTTTATAAAACAATGACTCATAAATTAAGTTATATGAGCATAGCTCAATTACAGGAAGTTTGGAGTACTTATTTTTAACCAGACAGATTGAATAATTCCTTCTTTAATTAAGATGTCAATCTTACAAAATTTTACCTTGAGTGGTCATCTCAAACTAAATGTTAAGTTCAAGGTGACTTTACTGTCTGAGTTTGACTAAGCCTAAATATACCTATCTGTCTTTCTACCTATCTTGCAAAAGAAAATGATTAATATGATCATGTGATCAGACGACAGAGATCATATGTATGATGATATTCTATGTGTACATACATGTCAAGCTCACAGAAGGATTAGTTTGACGAGATGTTCTAGCATAGGGTTTCATTCAATGTTAAGACAACTTCGTAGTTTGTCTAATATGAGAGGTAAAATACTCAGATCTGGAAACCTGTTCAATATATCAAAACCGTAATTCACAAGTGGAGCAAGAAATCGATTTCCTAAAGAGTGGAAATCATTAAGCGTTTAATCAATGCAATTATTTATTGAACTCACTCGAATGAATTCAAACCCAAACACCAACTAATTAATTTAGAGTAGATAAAATTAAGAAAGAATGAATCTTAAGTAGAAATCTCTAGTCATAGAATGGCTACAAACAATGATTTTGTTGGAGACTTTTCAAATCACTACCTACTGAAATTCTGATATGCAGGACACCTAAAGAAGGTTGATTGTCTTCGAGGACTGTTTTTCTGTAGACTATATCATTATTTTTGACTGTAGACAAAGAGAACATTTTATTCCAATTATTATTACGTTGCTCTCGACCTATCCTCCCGTTTAACACATTAGTATATCATTTCTTATTTATGAACTACGGTTAAGTGATTGTGTATACGTGGCTCCAGTTCACATTCACTATTACTCCTATTTTGTATAAATGTCAGTTCTCTAATTGGTTGACGGTGTGGTCTGATTCTATGTATATAACTGATTGTATGAAATACAATATGATTCTGTCTGGTTGGTTCATCAACCTGTGTCCACTATTTCCAGCTTGGGACGAAGTAGGCATTAGGCAGAGGTGCGATGACCAGATAGAAACTCTTATTAGCACTCGTTATTGTGACTTCGTGCGCACAACATTGCATCAACCACTTAGTCATAAGAATCGATCATATAAGCCCCTTCTAATGGCATAACAAATTCAGACGACATTGCAGTTGAAATTTCCTGAGGATTGTTGAACTTCAAGTTTAGAACATTCAATTGTAGTTTCACACTACTTAGTTGAGCAGTACAACATACATACAACACATTTGCAATCAGATGGAACAGAAATGTGACTTCCATCAAAACATCCCTGTTTCACCAATTCTCCTCACATTATTTCATAGGCTAAGTTAAACTATTTATTTTCTTACTGATTTGAGAATGGATAGTCTACAATATTCGTACTGTCTAATCATTTATGATATTTATTCATGTTGTTTTAGATTTTAGAAATAAGCACGTTAATTTATTAGATAGAAAACTATCCTAACTGGTAGTCATGTTCATTGACAGTAATTTATTTGGGGATTTGAATTAATAATACTGTATTGTGAGCGGATGTCACTCGATTTTCATTGGGTGATCAATATAGTATTCTTTCATTTAACAATCAGAATGTCATTCAGATTATTAAATCTCTAATTCATAACATGACAATAATGTCTTATAATGAGCAAAACTTATTTTCAAAGATATGAAAATATTTAAATTACTGAGAAATTGACTTTCTACAAATTAAGAGAATAAGTGATAACGATACTGAGAAGTCTGTTTGATTGCTTTCCAAAGTTCAGAGAGAATCAAACAATCAACAACCTTAGTTTTCCCACTACAAATAATTATACTTTATCTATCCTTTAAACTACTGCGGTCTGTTTCTTGTCTTTCTCCGCTTTCTTTTCGTCAGATATTTCTGTTCGTACACTCGATAACGAAGGCCCCATTCGTCAGAACATAGATAAATAGCCCTGTAAATCGTAATATGATGTTCTAATATTGTACCACGATGCCTTTTTTTGCCTAATCCTGTCTCACCAAATATTGCAAGAACAAGGTTGTGTTCGTATTGGACATAACATGTAACAATTTGAAAGAAGGATCATAGCTGTTATACAAAACCCTTAAACCTGCATCTTATATAATCAAAATTTATTGCTGTAATCCGATTGTATATTCCTTTCAATCTGTGGTATTTTGTAAGTGTCAAGCTGTTATTCACCTACATGTTTACATTCTTGTTATACCATATCGAACATGTTTTTAAACCAAACTTGTGTTTGTAATATCGTGATTATATATATATATATATATATATATATATATATATATGCTTGAGAAGAACTCTGAACTAAACATTTTGTTACCCTCCCCTTATATAAGGGAAGTGGTACACAATCAACATTATCAACATGAATTACGAATCTTTACCTTAATTGCTATTCCGAAGGAATAAACTGATATACGGACTAGTTTTTTACAGATTAATAACGTTAATGAAGGTGTAAAAGCGTAATATCATGGATTTGGGACAAAAATGATCCATAAAGCTATTTGGAAATACCTAAATGATAAATGCATGAATCAATTAAATGAAGTGAAACCAAGAATTCTACGATTAAGGAATAATATGACCTATGAATACATGACTAGTTGATTAGAGTTGGAAATTCGGGCTGAAATACAAGGTTCAAAAGTTAATATGATTCACAAGTGATTAGTAATACGAAATAAAAGAGTTAAGTACTTGTAAGTTTGTAGAGTTATTTCACCATCTTATTCTAAATTAGACAGATGTAGTAATAGATAACCACCTTCACTGTTTAATCATTAATACTAATATCGAAAATATATTTTCGTACAACAACATTCGAATTGATATGAGATAGAGATTCATACACATAAAATATTCATACCAGCCTACACTCGAAAATGTAATTCCAATTTTATATCACGGTGATCTCAAGTGTTATTAGATGTACGAGAGTAGTTAGTACTTTAGGGCTGCACAAACAGTGGCAGGGTTCTTCTTCTGGAGGTGAGGATGAGGAGTGGTCTTGACGACCTGGGAGCCTGAGTGTAGAACCCAAGGGACTACTGCTCAAGGCCAGTCATACGCGGTACTTCTATAAATAGCTGGAAACGTGCTGACGCCGTACTTGTAATGACTTTACCGCTAGTGACGGAAAACCATAGAGCAAGGTGAGGTTTGCATTTTTAAACCCGACCATTCCTAATCTCACTTCTTCCGTTAGCAATACTGGTTGCCAGCAGCACGCCCTCAGATAATAGGTTAAGTGTTTTAGACAGGCCTAATCGCCGTAACAAGGCAGCAGCTATTTACTAATAAAGAAAGCAGACAAAAAGACATTGAGGCAAACATAAATTTATTTTTGAAATGCACACAAAATACTTAAGAATTTTGAAGAAACAAAAAATACTTAGAGAAGACACTATCATAATCTAATTTCGAGAAAAAGTCAGAGTAAAATCATTGTCAATAGGTACATGCACACATCTATCTGAACATCATCATCAACGTAGTTTATCCAAAACTAATAAATTATAATCTAAAACAAATATAACTAGAGGACAGAGGACAAGAGTAGGGGAAAGGGAGAGAATATATCCATGACAGTGGGGCACACTATGAAAGGTTATCGTTCTAACAGGAAAAATGTAAATTTAACAATGTTTTCACTACATCCCAACCCTAGTAAGCTGTTAAATTCTTTTTCGTAATTATGTTTTATTAAATAAAAGAGGGGACAAGAAGTAATAACATTGATACTTTCATTAGGTTAATCGAGAAAGTTTGAGGTAAACATATGATGATATGGTTGAACTGAAAACAATCTAATCACTGTCATCCGATCAAATTATTAATGACAAACACTTAACGATTTTCTAATTCCCTATCATACTTATTTTCAAAATGAAGAATATCTTAAGCATTAAGAAGAAAAATCGTTAATGTTGGATTGTGTCCGGTAGTCAAATTACAGGATGTACTTATATGCACCGATCCAAGTTGCCACAACCAATCAACGCAACGAAATGAAGACTTAGAAGTAGTGGACATAAAAAGACTAAGCATTGAGGATATGGTTCCAAAAAAGCAATATCCCGTGGAAAAATTGGTATAAAATGATTCTAAAGCTCACGGAGACTTATGGGAGGCAGAGTGAATGTACCTATGCCACTGACATTGATTTTGTCTCATGCCACGTAATGCCTCTAACTATCAGTTACGATAGTCGCACAGATCGCAACTAGATAGACTATATCTATCAACATGGCTGATATCGACAGTCAGTGACGTCATGGACTGATGTAAGGGGAAGATACAAACATATTCGAATTCCTGTTAAAAAGAATAATAAATTGAGTTAATTCACAAAAGAAATTGATGTTATTATTCTGTCAGTCTAAGGTCATGAAAGCCAAAAAGGTGCAGTTATATGATTACAAGTCATGCATAAAAGAAAACAAACACGGTATCTAGGTAAACCGTTGTCAAGTTATGGAGACAACCTTTGTTTTGAAAGTGTCCTCGAAAATTCCTATCTCTTATGTACTTAGTAATCACAACTTCTTATCTACAATAGTTCATAATAAGGGATTTTAGAACAAAGTTATTAGTACTTGCTAAAGCATTTGACAAACAGCATAGTACTTGGTCAGTGTCCCATATAATTACTAGAAGACGATATATATAAACCTCCTACTCGTTCTCTGTTAGGGCATCACAAAATGGGTTGGGCAATTAAGTGTTATAATTGATACTGAATACAGACAATTGGTCAATCATAGTAATAAAATGAGATCATACAATGCTTGAGTAAAGAGCTATTTCAAGAGAACAGTTTATTTATCAAGTATCATACTAACAGTACGTTTATACAAAATGCATACTTAACATGTGGGTGAAGTTATTGTATGCCCATCCACTCTACACCTGACTGCTTACACGTAAACATGCAAACATATTTCCGCCTATGAAGAACTGCAAATTCAAGACAATTTGTCACCATGTACAAACGCATTTAGAAAACTATGGGAAATAAACGGGAGTTGAAAAACTGTTTCATCCGAATTTCCAACTTATCACAAGTTTAAATACATAACCTAACACACGATGTAACCTTTAATTTACTGTTTATTTAACGACTATCAGATGCACATATATGAAATCACAGAGTATTATATGTGCACAAAGGAGATCAAAATTATTATAGAAGTAGACATTTATATCCTACTGACCAAGTATGTTTCATTTGTGAAGAAAACAACCTAGACATATTCCCAACACAATGAAATTAAATAAAAACCTCTAAGGTTAACTGCAATGCTATAAAAAATATTTTGAATTTAATTTTGAACACAGACCAACCAACCTTGATCGAATTTGAATAGCATCGTAATACGACCAGATGGTGTTGTAGGTTTACGTCGAAACCAACCAACAACAACAGGACTACTTATTTGTTCAGAAAGATTTCCTTCAAAGTATTGTTTATCCATTAATAGGCCAAGACCTCCAGTAAGATAGGCACGCTGTTTATCGGTAATATCTAATTCACTGGTAGATGAAAAGGCTGAAGACTCAGATATTAGTATCCCATCATAATTTGTATCATTTAAGGTAAGATCACCACGTGGATTAAGTCGATAAACATCACCTTCAGGAATTGTATATTCAATAACTCCATCTATTAAATTGAAATTTAATAATAACATCAATAATGAATCAGTAATACACACACAATAGTTCCATATAAGAAAACCTAAAATTCAATTACTGATAAACTGATTCACATGGTTTCATTTTAATTTCTTGAATAAAGCGAAGATGAACAAACTGCTCTAGGCTAATTTATGTGGTGGCTTGTGAAAACTGGTTTTAATTCAGACGGTTGGGTACAATAGAAAAAAACAAGTAGCATTAGACAACTTTTTCATTCTAGTACGGGACGCCTTAGCAATAGTGAGCACATATGACCCAACCAGAGAACTAACTCAAGAGATTCAGATATCGCAGCGACCTGTCGACACCACACTGCCAGTGTTCAATTATAAAATTCCCAAATCAATCAATTTGTGATTTAGTGCGATGATTATCTAATGGAAACATTGACACTCGATTTGTCTGAAATCCTTCAACCACAACTCCACAGCGGAATTGTGAGCCTTGTATTAGGTTACTAGTTGTTTACTATTATAGTTAGGTTTATAAAAGTCAGGAGTTAGAAAGTTGTCAGTAATGACATAGGATGATCATAGATTTATATCACAATGTGAAGAGGTAATTCTATCAATCGACGACGGCCCAGTGGTGTTGGTGATTAAGCGTCCACTACCAGATTAAAAGATCCTGCATTCGACCCTTGTGAGGCTGTTTGTTGACTACCGAAAAATGTCATGCTGGGGTAAAACAGCTGACTAGTGTCTCCTGTTTCGCAACGATACCCAACTACGACTATGCGATGAACACAAATAAAAATGTATGTTTCTGAAAGTGTTACATTTTGCTAAGTTATATAAAGTATGTTTGATTTAAATTGAAGCTTATACTTATTTTATATAAAGGAAAAATTATGTGGACTGAATTTTATAGAAGAATTAGTAATAAACACAAATAACTGGAATATAAAAAGGGAAGAAAGAAGGGAATTTATACAGTTATTCATAACATTTCAGTTTGACCTAACACCTTTTTAATGCGAACAAACTAAAAGTGCAATAGGATTGCAAACATTGGTGCTAAGACAGAATCACTGAGCTAAATTGCACAAAAATATTAAATGTAGAAACAAGCAGATCACTGATTGAAACTTGTGGTCAGTGGTTGAAGACTATGGGTAACATGGTGAAAAACCGATCATAATAAAGGAGATGCATTCACTATCTTACCATAGACATTGAATTACAGAATCTCACCATAAGTACTTTTTCATACTATCCTTTTAAATAATATTCTTAATGTTTATTTACCCTCACTATTATTGCTATTTTGTTTTTCTTGTCTTATTAATTTCGTTTCAACCTGCTTACATGATATGACAACTTGAGCTAATGTATATTCATGGAATGATCTACGTTGATTGCCACTGATTGGATGAACTAACCTATAACAATACATTATATTATTATATCACCATTCTATAAATCGATTGTCTTACCAATCATTCTCCAACCTCTTATAAAGGTACAACGAGAAAAAATACCTGTACTTCACAGAATAAAAGAAATATATCCAAGTTACTAAGGCCTGTATGCTATATTATGAAGCGGTGAAACCATTCTCAAACAGTATCACTGTCTGATGTTGTCGCTCCACAGTGATTGAATGTCATTAAGATGCTTGAAGAAAAGTGATCTTAACGCAACAGGCTTGTTAACAATATTTTATTGATGGTAAGCTATATAAAAACCTCGTCAACGTTGACTTATTTTCCGTTCTACAAAACAGGTCGAAAGAGCTAATGAGAATTATTCATTCAATGTACATTACTGTGGAAGGAACAATTTGAAGAAATTGATACTAAACTGCCAACAATTACAACTTCAGACTATTTAGATTTCCTCTACGCTTAATGACAAGCAATTTAACTATTGGTTGGCACATCATTCAACTAACATATATGTGTCGTAGGTAAGAAAGGTATTTAATAATCTTTAATTCTCAACTAATCTTTACTTTTGTATTGTAAACTGCTTCAAGTATCAAGAACATCAACAAGAAAAATATAACAAAAACATTTAGTCGTTATCGATTTAAAGTTAATAAAATTCAATTTATAAGTGAACAATTTTGTTCTCTAGAATAGATGTCTTTTCAATAAAGCCATGCGAAATAATTTAATGAAACATTAATTAATAGACTACTCCATTGTTTAAGTGAAATTAAATTATATTCAAGGTAGCAAGACTAGACTGGTTACTTAGTGTTATGAAGACAAATAATTGTGATTGAGTGATGTTGAGATTAATTCAATTTTAATAACACGAATTGATCTGAATCAGACAACCATTGATCACCTGGAAGCACTGGACAGCTGTTTCGTCCTAGTATGGGACTCGTCAGTGCTTCCAGGTGATCAATGGTTGTCTGATTCAGATCAATTCGTGCTATTAAAATTGAATTAAACAGTTAACTATCTCTACAAACTCCCCTAATTGTGATGTTGAGATTATTGAACATTAATTAGATATCATGAATTAACTTGGGTTAAGTAAAAACAGAAAATGGTAATGGAAAGTTACTTCGTAATAATATTATCAGAAGTATATACCCTATGTCCCTACAATGTATCAAACCAACAACCTTCACCGGGCATCGGAATTAACACTTGAGCCGACATACAACTGTTGATGTTTTCAACTACAGTCAATTCCTGACATACTACGTGACCTCACTCACTGTCATTAGTGGACCTGACTGGGTGAACTCAACCAGTCGTGTCTTTTCATTGAAGCTTCAGAATTACATTCTGAGGTTGGCCACTAATCGGTCCATATTGATTAAGAGTTATAGAGAATGTTAAATTTGAAATAACCGACTGATCTGATTTAAACAAACCTTGAAAACTAGAAAGTATTAAACGGCTGTTTTATAATAGTACTGGGGTCAGGGATATGCATCCGTGGATGACAGAAAATTGGTTTCAGGACACTATCCCCATCCGTGAGGACGTGAAGTGTGGAATTAAATATCAGAAAATAATAGTTCTTTAATGCCAACTGACTTCTAGCGGTCGTCTAGCCTAAGTCAATTAGTGATATCAAATCGGAGAAAAATTGTTCATATCGCATCAGCGTGGGCAAATAGATATAAATATATCAGTAAGTGAACTAAAATAATTTATGTACATAATTATGTTGTCCCATTATTCATATCGTATGTACGTATAGTGAATATTGAGGTTTGTTCAAAAAACAAGGATTACGTAGTTCAGGTGAGGCTAAACGTCGTGTCACCAAAGCTGAGTCGTACCCAGCATGTTTTGGACATCTTTTCGTTCATTCCGTGAATGAATATAGAGTAGTTGAAAGAAACTTCATTTTCAGCTCTAAAGTTGACTATATGTATGATGTGCATGAGAGTTGTTCAACATTCGATATGGTCATAACAACACATTTAAAGGGGGTTTAAAAACCTTACGGGCAACTTCCGACCAAAGTTGAATGAACAAATTGTGACTTGTGTTCAGTATGTTTTCTAACTACCCAGTTAAACCGTGTCCCGACAGTGCTGCTACCTTGACGTGGTGGTCGGGCTTGCCTATCGTGATGACTCAATTGGGCTATACTGGCTGGAACAATCGTTCCTCTGGGTCCTACCATGCCAGGCAGGTCGGTTGAAGACCGGTGAGACCAAAAGCAGCAAATATAAGGTCCGAGGACGAAGTCGTACTGCCGGCTGTACAGAGGTGTGATGGCAGTAAGATGTTTTCTTCAGACAACCAGCATAGCAGCGATGCTGCCTTCCCACAAAGGAAGGGCGGGGTTAGAAAAGGTCGACCCTAAAAATGCACACCTCACCTTACTCCACGGATTTCCGTCTCCGGCAGTAAGGCCTCAACAAGTACGGAGCTACAACAACAACGCAAACCTCTCTCAAAAAGGCCGTGTGTGACCGGCCTCAAGCAGTTGTTCCTTGGGCACTGCGGTCACGCTCCCAGGTCTTTCAGACCAACTCTAACACATTTTGCTTTTCAGGTACATCAAGAACAACCCTTCAACAGTGTGGGCAACTGGGAAGAGATAACCTCCCTCATACCGCTAACAACACGCAAGATCATCGCCATTTTAATCAAACTCCTTCTTCTATTCCTAATGTTTATCCTGCCCTCACCTTCAAGCCTAAATCCTTAACTTCAACTTCCTCCAATGTCATTAGTGCTAACGATTCCGGCCCACGAAATAACGTCCTAAGCATACTAAGAACACGCTTCAAACTTCGCATTGGTGCATTGAATGTACGAACCATGTGTCAAATAGGGCAACAAGCCTCCCTAGCTAGGACATTAGAATCCCGCGCCATTGATGTATGTTGTGTCTCCGAAACACGCATACAGGATCCTAGCGTGGTCATTCACTTGACCTCACCTAGTCAGAATGAACAACCTTCGCGATACACTCTTCGTTTATCTGGTGATTCAACAGCAACTTCTCGTGGGCTCGCCGGTGTAGGTATTGCGTTAAGTATGAAAGCAGAACAGGCGCTTCTTGAATGGATTCCTGTCGACAGTCGCTTATGTGCCGTCCGACTAAATGGTTCAGTAAGAACTCAGAAAGACAGGGACACACGCCGTTGTTTTTTCGTCGTTTCTGCCTATGCTCCCACCGACTGCAGCCTGGATGAAGTGAAAGATGAATTTTACAGAAAACTTTCTGAACTACTTCATAGGGCTAAACACTCAGGTTTGGTAATCTTGGCTGGTGATTTTAATGCCCAAATAGGTAGCTTGAACCAATCTGAAAGACATTTAGGTGGATGCTTCAGTATTCCAGCTCAAAGAACGGATAACGGCAACCGTCTGCTGCAACTTTGCTCAGATAATCGGTTATTTCTAGCCAACACGAACTTTAAGCATAAGGAGCGACATCATTTAACATGGAGACCTCCTGGCCCTACTCAACGGTGGACTCAAATAGACCATATTGCAATTAGTCACCGTTGGAGAGGCTCGATAGAAGATTGCCGATCTTTCTGGAGTACATGTTTGGATTCCGACCACGCTCTAGTGCGAGCACGCGTTTGCTTGCGTCTTACCGGGCAAAGAAAAACTACCAGAGGAAAACCTTTTAGAATTCAGTTTAGTAATGGAATAGCCAAGATTAAATTCCAGGAACAACTGAGGAATCACTTAGGCAATTATAAAGATGCGTCCCAAATAGATACTGCTTGGCAAGATGTTCAAGCAGCTCTGGCATCTACAATTATATCTATCAAGGACTTAAATCAACATGTCAGGAAAAATCAATGGATCTCAATGGCTTCTGTTGATTTAATAGACTCCCGAAGACGTGTAATCAGGCATAAACTGACGAAAAGTCTGCGAAACGACCGTGAGCAGTGGTGGATAACGAAAGTAAAGGAAATAGAAAAGGCAGCGGCGATAGGTAACACTAGACAACTTTTCAAGTTCATAAAAGAAACCGGGGTTAAAAAATCCAGCGTTAGTGAGACGATTTCCGAAAAAGATGGAACGCTTATTAGCTCTCAGTCCAGACGTTTAGAACGATCGGCTGAACACTCCAAGGAACAGTTTAGTTGACCTTCAGCTACTCTAAAACTTCCCACTATTTCGAGACAGCCAGAATGGAAAGTCGACTTAGGTCCCCCGACTCTTGTCGAAGTCGATAAAGCTATAGCCAATCTAAGGCGAAGCAAAGCAGCGGGTCCAGACGGATTATCCCCAGAGGTGTTTAAGGATGGTGGTCCCACATTGACAACCAGGCCGACTGATATTTTGACTAAGGTTTCGGAACTTGAAATAATTTCATCTGACTGGTGTCGATCGTTAATCGTCCCAGTATATAAGAAAGGGCCAAAATCGTCCAGCAATAACCATAGAGGAATTAGTTTGACTAATATAGTGTCTAAAATACTAGCTTCTATAATTATCAGACGCTTAACTGCAACTCGTGATCTACAAATACGAGAAAATCAAGCTGGTTTCAGACCTGGTCGCGGTTGTATAGACCAGATATTCGCCATTCGTCAGATTTCAGAACACAGACATACTTTTCGGCGCCCGACAATAGTGGTTTTCCTTGACTTGAAGACGGCATTTGACTCTGTAGACCGTAAAGTTCTACGGCAGTGTCTTTCATTGAAAGGCGTGCCCCAAAAGTACATAAAACTGATTAAGGCTCTTTACTCAAGCACTATTAGTCGTGTCAGAGCATATGGCGAACTGTCATCTGAACTTGTAACCTCAAGTGGTGTCCATCAAGGCTGTGCACTTTCCTCATTTTTGTTTAATTTCATAGTCGACATACTGTTGGAAATTACACTTTCATCGTCTGACTTTTCAGGAATTGATCTCCTACCAGGAGCTCCACTTATTGACTTAGAATATGCTGACGATATAGTCCTGTTCGGCGAAGACGCTGATACGATGCAGAAGCTTTTAACAGCAATAAGCTCCAATGCAAGCATTTTCGGAATGCGTTTCTTCACCTCTAAATGCAAATTATTGCTCCAGGACTGGTTTCGTCAACACCTGAACTAAAGATAGGGAGTGAAGTAGTTGAGCACGTCGACCACTTCACTTATCTTGGAAGTCTGATTAGCCCTAATGGGTTAGTCTCTGACGAAATCTCAGTACGAATTCAAAAAGCTCGTTTGGCTTTTGCCAACTTACGTCACCTATGGCGAGATATTCGCCTCTCAACAAAAAGGAGAGTGTACTGCGCAACAGTTTTCTGTCTTACTGTATGGGTGTGAGACGTGGCCATTAAGGGTAGATGACACTCGAAGGTTATTAGTTTTTGACCATCGATGTCTACGAAACATTGCTCGCGTTAGCTGGGATCACCGAGTAAGTAATAACGAGGTTAAACGACGGGTGTTAGGCAAATGTGGTAAACTAGTCGATGAGGTTGTGAATCTTCATCGACTGAGGTGGTTGGGACATGTGTTGCGTATGCCCAACCACCGTCTGCCTCGACGCGCAATGCTGGCTGATATAGGAATAGGATGGAAGAGAGTTAGAGGTGGCCAAACTAAAACATGGCATCAGTCCATGAAGTCACTGACTGCCGGTTTAAGTCGTGTCGATAGCTGCAGACTACCTGGATGGGGTCCTCGCAATTACCGTAACCAGTGGCTAGAAACACTGAGTGACATGGCCCAGAATCGGTGACAATGGCGCAGATGTATTCACTCATTGTCCTACCTTAAATCATGAGCTTTAAATTATTCCATAACTTTCTTTCTACGCTTCTTGAACCATGTTCTATATGTTCACACTCCTTGTTACCATTATTATTTTATTTTATTGAAGTAACTTCTACTAATGGTGGTGGTGTTAATCTTGCAGTGCCATGGTGGTATGGCAACTTGAACCGATGCACACATGTGCCAGGTTCTATGTTGATTGCACATACATACATACAGTTAAACCGTGTAATACATAACTAACATGAAACACAACTGACCTGAGAATTCAAAAAGTTAGAAAGCAATATAACACAATTTAGTTATTCAATTTAAACAATTTGCCGAAGGAATTATATGTCAAGATTAAGATGAACGTCGTGTGAATTACAGAGACTTTCGAATTCAAATATCATACGCAAGCATACACACACACAGCAATATCAGCCTAGCTGATCAGCGATGCTCTTAGGAAATGATGACTTGTTTATTGATATAAATGAATGACAACTATAATAAAGACATTATTTGTGCAAAAAAATAGAATTACAATTTACAATTAGTTTGCGAGTATGTCTATCTAAATGTAATGAAACACACGAAACGGATGATGTACACTGTGATTTTGGTAATTTTTGAGGATAAAATGAAAAGTCTAAAACAGTAAAATCAGTCATTAATTATTTATATAAAGAAAATAAACTGTCTATTGGTATTATAAAAATACAAATAATTTGTCAAAAATGCCATCAACAAACTATAATGGTTGATAAATAACTAGTTAATTAAATGTTAAATTGTAAGCAAACATCATATAAATTGACATGATGGTCACTGCATATAAACATCTTTATATACAAATGCACACGATAAAACTGATCAATTCAGTCTGTCATGTTGTTCTTGGTGTTAATGTTAGGATCAATCGTGAATTCTTCGTGAAACAACAACACAGAACGATAGAACTAAAATTACGCATCAGACAATAAAAATTACTAATAATGTTGACCATAATTATGACAAAATTGCTAAAAATATGCTAACTGGCTTGATTAATTGTTTTTTTATCGAATTTATCAGAAAAAAAGAACAATCTCAGTTTTGAGCTACATTTTAAGTGTAAGGGATAATGATAGCACCCAGATTTAAGTAGGTGGGGCAAAGTTCTAACCAACGACTCAATGGCTGACAATCGGGAGTCTTAATCAATAAGCTAACACTACATTAATTGACGTAGATGCAAATAATAAATAAGTGAGGCAATATCAGGAATGGAATACAAATAAGAAACAGAAGTGCAAGATCGTTGGGTATTTTAAGACCTCCGTTTTTATTCTCAACTTCGTAACTCATTGCCATACTCATTTGTTTGAATAAGTAACCAATTTAATTGCCTAATAACAATAATAATTATAAAGATACCCATTTGTTTGTCGCAAGGCTTCGACATGCGACCTATTAACTGAAAACCGTAAGTCAACCGAAGACTAATCAATTATTCTACTATTTGTATCAATCAATCTAAATATTCTAGAAAGAATTATGGATACAACTTCATTAAAATTAATTAAAACTCAAATCACTAACCATTGAAAACAGATCCATAGATAGCTAAACGAAGGCACATTAATTTAGGATTGGATTCCATAGTATAAGGAAATACCCGTAATCGTTCTGCTATAATTGGTGGATCTAATTGAATTGCAATAGTTTGACTATTTCGATTTGCATGAAGTAACTAAATTTTTTTGACAGGACATATATAGAAATTAATAAACAAACAGAAAAATCAACATGAATTAACGTGTTCTTTTAATGCCTCGTTAAAAGACAAAAAACACAAATATTATCATCATGTAAACATGATTGCATGTTCCTACACTTATCATTATGCAAGAACGGAAGGTAGACGATAGAGAAAAGAAAAGGTAACAAAAAAAAGAGACAGAACATACAAAATAGAAATGTACCGACATTTATAGAAAAAGATAATCAATTCTATAAGACGAAACAATTATTCTTCAATAATATTTTTCTTCTTCGTCTCCGATTTCCTTTAATTCAGGGCAAATTATGATTTATGAGTTGGTTGTTGTTCCCCTTTTTAGCGAAAAATAATAAAATACTAATAATTCCTTGATGAAGTTCATTAAGAACGGTCAACCAAATAAAGAGAGTGAGGGGGAGAGCTATAGTTTAACATCATAAAATCATAAATCAATCGTTTCTGTCAAAATAACTTCTAATTGTTATGTACACATTATCCATTTTCATCATTCTAACTCTTCGTCAATGTATGTACATGGACACGGACGAACATATATACATTTACATAAAGACTAAAGAAGAAAACGAAAGTTGTTGTGAAAAGGGAGGAGGATACATCTAAGGACAGAGATAAACAAGTGAGGGAGATGTGTATTACAGTGCAAACTTTGATTACTTGATAGTTGTGTGTGCATTGTATGAGTGGGTATATAAACGTACGTACACATGTGTCCGTGCATATCGGCGCACAATGAGTAACAGAAGTAATTCATCCCAGTAACTGATATACAGTTCAATGTAAATTGTATGTGTCAAATCGTGTAATTGAATTTATACGCGTACTACATTACATTCAGCCGTTTGGGGGGGAGGGAGTTATTACTGCATATTTGGAAATAACCCTAATGCAATTAACATTACTAAACAATTTACTTTACTTAAAAAAAGTGCATGAATTATGTTATCATTGTTAATAAAACTGTTACAGAAGGAAATCGCCCACTTATATGATATTGTATCGAATTATATGCAATTGATAAAAAAAAGTTGAAGTTACTGATGAATAAGAAGTAAACATAGTTCAGAGTTAAGTGATTCCATAAGGATAACAAATCGAGAATGGTTGAGTACAATAATGATTGAATCCAAATATAGACAAATATTCAAAATCAGAATATATAATATAAGTTCCAGATGGAATTTTGAGGAGGAGATCGATGTAATGACGAAAAAGCTGTCTAGTGACGAGTTTTGGTTTTCAATAGGCATCTAATCCAGGTTAATTTATTATGTGAAATTCAAATTCACTGTTTATTCATGCAATCTAATGTATCATTGCTTCTTGAACGCTCTAGCAACCAAATGACCCATTACTGCCATATATATATATATATATATATATATATGCATCTATGGTCTGACTGTAAAAGCCAACTTCATTTTCAAACAAAAACTACATAAATGCTGATATGATAACACGTTGAGAAGTAATTAAGATAACAAAATTTAACCTGTTCGCAACTTCATCTTTTCATTTACAAAGGTGTTGACCAAAAATAACGAGAGAGAGAGAGAGAGAAGTTAAATACATTTTGAATAATCAATTAATAGCTGTAGTATATGTATGAATGTGTACTATGCTGAACAGTAAACTTTTCAATTAGTGTTGTTAGACAATGTAAGGTCAACAGTTTATTGATCAGGCATCTCCAACTCTCACTCTCTCAATTCAATGCATACTCTTGATACTATTGAAAATAAAAAAGACATCCAACAATGACAATGTTGACAAAGAATTGAAAAGGAAGAGCAGAAAAAGGCGACTGGAAATTGTCCGAGTAAAAAACAATAAAGTAGATTTACACATAGAATACATACTTCAAAAACTGATATGACGGAAAGTTTGGACCACTCACAGATGACGACCAACCAGGTATGGAAAGACCTTCTACGAGACAGTTACAACGATCAATGATGAATACGATTGTTTTGTCGATGCCTTCACGTCTTACTTGATGCCTACTAAGTCCCAGGTCAAAATGAGAAGAATGCAATACCGGTGAAACAACCAGTCAAATCAGATTATATTTCAACCACTTATTTAAGTATATGTAAAACCTGATCACAGGGTCAACCAATAATGAAAATAATATCGATACATAATAAAGGAGAATAATGGTGAACTGGAGTAACGTACAAACAATTAATGAACTGTAGTTCATAGATGGAAAATGACATACTAACAGTTAATGGGTCAAACGGGAAGTTATATCTAGAGGGACGTAATAATAATACAAATAAAATGCTCACTTTACATACAACCAAAATAAGTCGAATAGTATTTTTATAATCAGTTCTGGAAGACAGTCAATCATCCGTAAATACCCGATATAACAAAGACGAAGTAAGTAAAGTTACTAATTAATTAAATTAACTTTTCAGTAATTGAATAAGACACCCACAGTGTTAATCTAATGATGGCTAACCCTAACCATGCTATACAGAAAATAATGGTCACTAAACGTTGGTTAGATTATTTGTTCATTATGACTAACAATCGCTTATATACTCAATTCAATCAACAGAGTGAACTCAGCACGTGAGGCAATGTAAGTCTCGATATATCTATGTAATGTATCCTATTATCCTCTCACTTTCTCAGTTAATTTCGAGCTGAACAAAAGATATACAATCACCAGTATGACTAAAGTTAGACTGCAAAAACAAGGACATGCGTTTCGTCCATTTAAGAACTATCACCTTAGTGCATCTGCCACAACCATGTTGGTGACTACATTTAGACACAAAGTCAGTTCATCCATGTTAAATACTTAGTTACTATTTTTTAATAAAAGAATATGCTAAATTTATATGATATAAGTTTACCCTAGAATTTTGACTACTTACTCTGCTTCCATTTCTCATCCGATATTCATACCATTTTGAGTCATCCTCGCGTTGATATTTAATTGCAAAGACTGGAACGAATGCATTCTATGAAGAAAGAAAAAAGGAGAGAGTTTCTTTCAGAGTCATTCTTTAGAAGGAAGAAATATTCCCGTGTACAACTTTGATTGATAAGAATATTTCAAAATTCACTAAATGTAATCATTGGTTATAACGATTCTATCAATATATTTTATTATAACAAAGTGAGAGTTGTAGCATGGTTACATATCGATTTTGGATTACTCAAACTACTTAAAATTGTCAAGTTAGCAAGCTACGAATCCCAGTAAATACTGGCTAATAACTAAACAGTTCACATGAACAATAGTGTAGGCAGTTTGAAATCACATATTCTAACCTCGCGATAAAAATAAGTATTCCGTAATGTGAGCATTTATATAACTGAAAAAAAACATTAGGCTGGGAGGTTTGTGAAAGTCTATATA
The DNA here is from genome assembly GCA_034768735.1 of Schistosoma mekongi. NCBI lineage: Eukaryota > Metazoa > Platyhelminthes > Trematoda > Strigeidida > Schistosomatidae > Schistosoma > Schistosoma mekongi. The sequence continues at coordinate 65,676,415 of CM068306.1, read as the reverse complement.
ACAAATCGGCACAAACTGAAGGCGATTGAAACCAGAAAGTATTATGTGATTTCTCAGCGGTCTTCAATGATTTTTGGATAACGTATCTTATCTAAAAAAATGAACTTCTTGGGTTCGGTCTGTGGCAAGGTGTACGGTGTGCACTGTTTAGTTGCATGCTAAAATGAAACAACTGTCTAGTGTTTCATAGCTTCAATTGTTATTCATGGAAAACCAGTTCGCGATTTTAACTATCTTCAAAAATAATAACTGCAACGAGATGCCATTCGAAGGAAGATAAGTAATAAAATTATTCAATTTATGTTTGCCCCAAAGGTATGTTATCTATTTATAACCTTATCTATGTACTTGCCACAAGTACTATGGATGAATGTTGTAAGTCTCGAGCAACTTTCAGTAGGCTAGACTAAGAATGTTAACGACGAAATTTGATGGCATCAAAAAGAAACTTTTACTCTTGTCGAATCTATCCGACGGGTTGACGAAACACATATGAGTTAATTAGTAGACTAATAAAACCGAAAATTCAGTTTAATAAATAAATTTACCTATATTATGTATTTAAAAAGCTTTCATGAAAGCTGTATATTCACGATATATGAAAAACATAGTACATGATAATTTGTTTCATTGGGGCTTTTAATACTAAATTCAATGTACCAAGGTGCTATTCACACAACGTTGACTATCCAGTCATGTTTCACACAATAATACAAACAAGAAAGGATTAGTACTACCAAACATCAAATTTTGATGAAACATATTCAGAATCAATAGTATTATTGCATGGATTAGATTATTATAATGAGGTTTACCAAAGATTAGTGAAAAAAAAGAAACTTTCAACATATTTTAATAGGAAATTAACTTGTGGGTAGTCAACAAATATTGTGTAATGGTTGCAAAAATAAAGTATAAACAACTTTAGAGTGTATTGATCAAAACATCAATGGTTGAAGAGCTTAGTTAGTAAAATAAGATGCTACAGATCATAGTTTAACATGACTAACGTGACTACACAAACTACAGAAAAATAATCCAAGTGAATACTTTCCAGGAGATCTAAAGTAGAATAAAACAGCTTTCTACATCGCTAAATGCTTTTACTGGTACAGACTTGTAACAAAAATAAGTAATTCCGAAGTATTTATATCTAATCATGAAAACATTGCCATTACTATTTCAGCAGGAAAATGGAAATGTAACATACTTCTGTGCAAAGTTTAAAGCTATATAGTACGACCAACACACACGTCATGACTGCACACATTCCATATAGATCAAACAACTAGAGAAAATTAGTAAAGATAAGCAAATCGTTCGCATCCATGGATCAGATACATATAATAAAAAGTTTCACCTACACTGCACACACGCATATACAGTCAGACAACGCTGAAGTATAATGCTCCAATATGAAACAATCGAGAGATCAAAGGAAATGCATATTCAATGAAAGTATATATATATATATATATATATATATATATATATATATATATATATATATATGTATATATATATATATATAGAGAGAGAGAGAGATGCAATGGAACATGTGTGGTATAGGTACAGTTGTTATCGCTTATCAGTGAGAAAATATATACTTATAGATCATGTCAAATATTGAATATGTGATGAACAGAAAGAAAGCAGAAAAATGGAAGATAACAACTGATAATAATTCTTTCATTTAAGTAGAAGAAAATTAATAATAAACAAAATATCTATTTATTCAATGAATATAACAAACAACTAAAATATAGAACGTTCATTGTAACAAAAGATTGTTTCTTGCAAATTATATTTTATCAAAATTACTGTAACTAAGGTATTCAAATCTCGGGAGAGAATAGACGCCATAATAAAACATTTTCATTTGTTTATATTGAATACAACAACAACTGATTAATAACAATTCAAGTAGAATAGACACCTTATTTACTAACTTCTTATTTACATGGGTGGGTGGATGGCGATAGTAACAAATATTACCCTAAAGAAGCAAGAAAAACACGAGTGGCACCGAAGAGCGTTCATGTATTCACATATATTTTAAATAGCTTATCAATTATGTGATTTTGTAGTAACCATTTTACTGAATACTCATCAATGAGATACAACTGACATGCAGAGCACTCACATACCCACCCACTTGTTTAACATGTTAAAACGAGTACTGCATAAGTTAAAGTTAACTACTGACTTTGCATCTCGATTAAAGTTAGTTAATTAGGTTTAGGATAGCAATGTATGCGCTAGCATTAAGTTAACAGGGCAGAGGTTACACATGATGGTTTTGTTGTATACTGTTTACATGTTACATAACTTTTATAAGGTTAATAAGTATATTCCCATTAATAAGTGGGGATGATTAATTACTTCATAACAGCTAAAAACCAGCGCCACATGCACACCACAACAATATTGCAGTTGAGGTCAACTGTCATATACAAGAATATTTGTTGGCATGAATGTGCTAAACTTCCGACAAAAAAATAACAAAACTTCGCCATAAGATGATGATATGAGAAAACAAATTTGATTAAGGCATATTTCTCAGTGTGTGTATGTATCTACATACAGAATCATAGATATTAGATACATTACTGAATAGTTGATGTAAATATAAACAGTTAATTGTAATTCGGCATTGCGAACATCGCTGGAAGTAGTTGATGATGAAAAACAATGAAATAATCTTTAATGTTGGAAAAAGAAACGTGATAAGTATATCTTAAGATGTAACAAAGTAAGAACCACATAAACGCAAACTGAAGCTACTAATAAGAATGAAAATAAACAACATGATAATATTAACCGATAAGCCTGGAACAATTGTGATAATATCATTTGAACTTTTCAGTGATTTTGGTCAACCGACAAGAGCAAATACAAAAGCATAAATGGAACTTGAAATAAAGGCTAGAAGATAGCCATTACATATCCAATGCTTTAACTACTTAATAATGTTACTTTATGCAGCTGATGTATGAATCAAATAGCACGTAAATATTAAGTTACCATCTAAATACTTGTTCACTGTAGGTTTCTATTACAGAAAGGTATAATGTCTCATACTGGAGAAATACAGGTTGCTTAGCAGGCAAACATTGGTTACACAGATCAAGATTTACGTTTGTGTTAAATCAATATGAAATGTAACAGGACAAGACAATAAAATAAAAGAATTATATATTATTTATTAATGTGATATAAACTGGCGGACCTGTAGTTAGTAAATCAATCAAAGATAAAGTAGGATCTGGCATTTGTACTGACTGAAATTCCCATATCGAACTTAGAAAGACTAAGAGACTAAGTTAACACAGTCCACTGCAGTGTAAAGTTTTAAGCATAACAGATATCGTTCGACAAGAATGGAATGACAGAAAACTCGAGAAATCTGCAACACAAATGCAACAATGAGGAAGATTTCAGGCTTTGTCAACCAACATCTGGAATCACACATTACGAGTAATTACTAGATCTCAAATGTGAAGGTTTACAGGTAATGATGTAATCAGTGATTTCATGAACTGACGTTATTTCTTTCTTTGGCGAGATACAGATGTGAGCATTAACACAGATCAGAACAAATGCAATAAATCTTTGATTATTGTGTCTCTGTTGCATTAACATTAGTAAAAAAAAGAACAAAGATTACAGAACACCTTTATTTCTCGCTTTTGTAATTTTTGTCACCAAGTGGAAAAAACTTACATAAACAACACAGTTCTATACCAATGCAAATAAGACGGATAAAAATCAAAGAGAAACTTTAATGAGTTTTTTTCCAAGATCCAAACAAAAAGAACGGAGTCAATATAGTAACAAAGCTAATTAGTATATTAGTATAATTGTCAATGTAATTCATAGGTGAATATAATAAGACATTTAAAGAATTACTCTGATATACAGAAGAGTGAAAGGCGAATGAATTGATAAAAGAATAAAGCCGATGTTGTATATTCAAGATTTTATGATAACAATGTTTGTAAAGAATAACTATTAAAACTTAACACTCATAATTACTAACAAGATTTCACTTTGAGATAAATTCTTTGAATAAAATATGCAATAGATTGGTAGCACACCAGCGGAAAAATTAAAATTATTACTTCTATCCAAAGCAAGTGAGGGTATCATTGTTCAGATAGACAGTAAAAGTTCGTAATTTAATCATTCATACACAAGAGACGGACATTAACAGAACACTTATGGTGACCTATCTCCTCTATATTTGAACATAATGTATTATTATTAACATTTCAATATAATTGTGCTTTCCGATTGATATTGTCAAGGACCGTCAACAACATCAACAGGAAATACAAATACATTAAGATCATACATGATTGTTATACAAGTGTGATTTACTGGACTCACTAGATAACGTGGTGGCATTTGACACGAACGAACTGAGCACGAGTTGTAGTACGATAGTCAAGTTCGAGTAAGGAGTCTTCACAAAATATATGTACTTCTGGGGTGCACCTTTGGATGATAGACATTGCCACAGAACTTCTCGGTTTACAGAGTCAAATGCCTCTTTCAAGTCAAGAAAAACCGCGATTGTTAGACGTCAAAAAGTATGTCTATGTTCTAAAACCTGATAATCAGCGAATAGTTAGTCGATACAACCGCAACCAGTTCTGAAATGAGCTTGGTTTTCTCGCACTTGTAGTTCACGAAATGTAGTTAAGTCAGTATATTAGATACTATAATGGTCAAGCTAATTCATCTATGGTCATTGCAGGATGACTTCAACACTTTCTCACATACTGGATTGATTAACAATCGACAATAGTCAGAAGCGATAAGTTACAACTCCCAAACTTGGGTTAAAATATCGTTAAGCCTAATTGTTAACGTTGGACCACCATCCTCTGAAACCAATCCATCCGGACTGGCTGCTCTTTCTCGATTCAGATTAGCTATGGCTATTCAACGTCTGTAGTAGTCGGGTGGACCTAAGTCAACTTCCCATTCAAGCTACTTGGAAATAGTGGGTAGTTCTGGAGCAGCTAAAGGCCAACTTAATTAAATTAGTGTTCAGACCATCGTTCTAAACGTCTAAACTGAGAGCACATAAATGTTCCATCTTTTTGGAGATTTCCGCACTAACATGACTTTTTAAATACAGTTTCTTTTATGGTCTGAAAAGTTGCTTAGTGTTATTTATCTTCGCTTTTGCTTTCGGTATGCACCACCGCTCACGACCGTTTCTCAGACTTTTATCCAATCTACACGTAATTTGTACTCGCTCCTCATCGAGTTCGGAGCCTGATGGGATAAGTTTGTAGCAGTCTATCAACTCTATAGATGTGTAACCAAGACCCACTAATTTTTCTTGAGTTATTGATTCAAGTCGCTGATAGATGTCACTGCTTATCCAACAGCTGTTTGGACATCTTTCAAAACAGCATATAGATGGGTTGCATCTTTATGTGCCTAAGTGATCCTTTAGTCGTTCTTAGAATTTTATCTCAGCCTTTTTATTGCCGAACAGAATTCTAGTGGGTCTCCCTTCTATGGTTTTTCTGACTCCAGTAAAATGTGTGCTTGTACTAGAGTACAATGATAATCCAAACATGTACTACAGAAAGATCGGTGGTCTTCAATCAAGCCTCTCCAATGGCAGCTGATGGAAATATGGTATATTCGAGTTTACTGTTGAGTACGTGTAGGAGGTTGGCATGTTAGATGATGTATCCCCTTATGCTTAGAGTTTGCACCTGCCAGAAAATAAACGATTACTTGAGAATAGTCGCAGCAGACGGCCATCATCATCCATTCTCTGAGCAGGGATGCTGAAGCACCCACCTAAATGTTTTTCACATTGCTTTAATCTACCTACCTGCTTTAAAATTGCCAGCTATGAGTACCAATTTCTGAGTGGTCGGCCTTATGACGAAGTCCTGAAGGATTTCTGTAGAATTCATTTTTGTCTGGACTCGTCAGTGGGAGCGTAAATAGAAACGACGAAAAGTAACGGCATATGTCCTTTCGAGTCCCGATCGAGCCCATTAATCGAACAGTGTATAGGAGATTGCAAATAGGAATCCATTCAAGAAGTGCTTATTCTACCCTCGAACTTAATGCAATACTGACACCTGCTATTCAACAAGAAGTGGCTGTAGAGCCAAATAGACAAATAGTATATCCAGTCGGTTCACCATAGTGGCTAGGTGAAGTTAAGTGAATGACCACGATACGATCCTGTATGCGTGTTTCGAAGACACAGCATACATTTATGGTACGAGATTCTAATAAAACTGGCTAAGTATTTTAAATATTAAGGTAAGTTGACAAAGAGACATAATAAACTGAAATTTATTCAAGAAAATATGCAGTAACTCTGAACGGATACATTCCTGACGTGTGTCATTTGCTCTAATAACGCGTTGTGACAACTTGGTGTAAGATTAAAATAAGATGTATTTATAAAGACCAGCAAACAAAGCCTTCAGAAATGGGACTTTTATACCTACACAATTATTTAAAGAAATGAAGTTATGATAGAAGGAAATGATTATAACAGAAGTAAACAACAATTTAAATAAAGAAATCACTACAGAAATGCAGTTCTATTCATGTGTGAGATTCAGTAATTAACTAAGCATTACTACTTAACAAACACATGTACTGTAGAACTCTACGCATAGTTTATACGTGGTGCAATTCTGCCATTAAGTACAGGTTTATGTTTTCAGCTTAAAATCAAACTGTTTGTTCTAACGCCAGGACGTCTAAACCGAAGTAGGTGAAGTGGTGTTCAAACCTGTAACCAGCTGATTAGATTCCGAGTAACTGAATACAGCGCTAACGACTTTCAACACCGAAAGCAAACATTATTCAAAGGAAAGCAAATCATAGAATTTCTAGAAAAAATCTATTAGAAACTGGAAACAATAGTAAGGTGTTACTTCTTTTAAAATAAAAGAAAAACGAATCAAAGCATTCGGATGTCGACTTACAATAGATAATAAATGATTGGAAATATCATAAGATGAGAATGAAACGTTTGCCATCATTTATACGTATGTGTATATACGTATAAATGATGACAATAATGAATAACGATAAATAACTTAAACATCTGACCTTAAAAAGGGCCAGGCTGGCTGACATATGACCTGACAATAAAACGCTACGTTCTATAACACCATCATAATTCATTTTCAAATGCTTTGAAAAGTGAAGCAAAACAAAGAAAAGCAAATTAGACAGACAATATGACAACTTTGACACAGAAAATAATTTATGATTACTCAGGATACTGTGCTTTGTTACGAGATAAAATTGAAAGAAACCAGACAAATTTAGTCACCTAAATCATTTAGTTGCTTTTATGATGCATTTGACTGTAATAATATTGTTAGTCTTTTAGCATCTTAACAAATTACATAGTAGTTAAATAGTAGTTTTCAATGGTACGGCACTTTGTATTTAATCAGGTTTTCGTGAACAAGTTAAGTTATTTAATAGATAGACTGATGTAAATCAAATCATACAACTTTAATTTTATTTTCTTCTATCAGGTTTCGTCTATATGATAATATTAGGTGTTTTGTTTCAATTTTATAATAAAGAGTGTAAGTGATTACTAACGGGTATTATGTGTACGTAAGTGAGGTGTAAAGTTGAGGTGATTTTTGAATGTTGGTTTTATTCGTCACATAATGAACTCGACTAGGTACTGTTGAAAACAAGAGATCAGCAGTTAGCTGTTTCGTTGTAGTACTTAACACCTCCGTAGTGCGCGTCCATGAACTTCAGGTGGGATGATGAGTACATGAAACCTGAAGGTCATGGAGTTCCATTTCTAGTGGGGTCATAGGTGAGCGTCGCTGAAGGGACCATATTAGAATGAGAATTTACTCAATACTTCCGGATGCTCCGCCAAGATCAATATGTCACGAATAAGATAATCCGTTAACTGCATGTGGCACATTTTATTAGAAAAAGAGCAGATCGAATTGCGAATAATGAACAATAAGCGGTAAGCTGACATAAGATGGACCATAATTCTCTTTAGGATAAACAAACAAGTTAGATTACTAGAAAGATCATAAAACTTTCCGGAAACAGACATAAACAAAATTCTATGTATGCCTGCACAAATAACCTCAGAGCCTCATTGAATCTGAGGGTCAAATTTCTTACACTTAATATTACTATTTAGGAATAGAAGAATCGGATAAAATACGATTCAAACAATTGGATGAAAACAACCACTGTTCTCTCCCCAAAATGTTAGTTGAACCTTAAATATCTGCTTTAAAACAGTAGACTAAAGACACAAATACTTCTACTCCCAAGGGGGTATAGATTTTATAAATAGATCAAATTTCAAGACAAGAAGACAACAAAAACAAAACACTTAAATCAGTCCTCAATTGGAACAAATGACAAGATGACTAAAAATTTCTTATTACAAAAAGAATAAGACCGAGAGGCAAACAACACAACTTATTACACACATAATAGTCATTCTTAATCGCTAGAAACTCATTTATTTTACATTGATAGATGTAAACTGGAAAATGGTCACTATTTAAATGAGGAGTTCTAACCTTGGGTCAGTTATTTATGTTTATCAAATTAGAAATTGAAATGTATGCTTGCCTGTATGTTTGTTATACAAGGAAATTGATGAAGATGGAAGAGGGATGAGAGATATTTTCTCTTTTTGATAGTATGATTTAATTATTAAAAAAATATGGACGAATATTCACTTTTGTTTTCAATAGAATAATGAGAACAAAAAGGCATAATATTAAAGTGATAGTGAAGCAGAAGAGAAATGTGAGATGGCAAATTGAAACATGACGATGACGCATAGACACTATGTAGACAAAGTATTCCACATACACCACGATAATATTTATGGTCTCAATAAATTTAATAACATTTATCATATCCTCAGGTAATTCTTGGTATTTTATATAAGAAAACCAAAATAAGGGTTGAAATAGGTATAAAGAAATTTATCCAAATGGACAGACAGCGACTATGAATAATAGACTTACGAAGTGGAGGAATAACAATTCAAAGTTATGAAAAAAAGACTGAAGAGATGATAAGACCAATGTTCCATGAAGAGGTAGCATCGAATATGTCGGTTTTCATGTTAGACGGTTGGAGGTAGTCGGTAGGATACCTTGATTGACATAGAATTTATGTTTGTTGGCCCACGTCAACAGAGTGATTATGAGAGAATCGATGCACCTGTGGGATTTGAAACAGATCACTTATTTTAACAGTCTCAAAAGCTAACTTTGAGCTATTCGTGTTGCGATTGACATTGATGATCCCACATCTAACCATCTAACATTTGAATATTATGCATGCAATGTCTAGTCACTTGGATTAGCTGCGACACTAAACCCTGATCAACAAAATTCAGGTAGCGTTAAGGGACTATAAAAACAACACACTGGTTTCAAGACTATCACTAAAGGATACTGAAAAGATAGATATATCATTATCTCACAATGCATACTTCAGAATGAAATCCAGACATCTAACATGCATTCAACTAACAGACAAACCTAGTGGGTTGGCTGATTATTAGTAGAGTTTTACAAACAACCTAATTAAATTAATTGATATTATCTAAATTATGTCATTTCCATCGATAAAGAAATGAATATACTCATAAGAAACGAAGTAAACAGCTTACTACAGTATTATATTACATCGAAACGAAGGTTACTGAAAAAAAAGATGTGACGACATGTTTGTAAGATTAAACAATGGACACCACTATGTCCAAATGACTAAACGGAATACAAAGTGAGCTAAATTAATAGCCAAATTTATAAATTCGAATTAACTAGAACCTAGAAAACACAGCTCTAGTAATCGAATCACTAAGATAAAATGCAATGATCCATACTATTAACTTTGATTAATACATATTCACTCTAAAACGTGGTTGGAGGTAGAAAGTAGTGAATCCTGGGCATAGGTTTCGTACTACTTGGCAAAGTCAGTATGACGTACCTGTAATTTTGAAGAAAGTGGTGCTCTTAATGGGATTCATACTTATATTAACTAATTTCACAGGCTGGTACGTTATCACATAATTAACATGTCGATTTCTTTATTGAAATCAAAAAGTCCTCTGCCTCCTAAAATTACTATTTCATGGTGATGAACTAATTTTCTAGTTGAATATTGGTCACTACACAATTAAAACATTAAAATGCACTCAGTACAAGGGATGACCAGATGTCAGATCCAACTGATTCGAATCAGATAAACTAACAGTATTTATTGTGATTAGATCTTAAATAATGATTATACTAATTTGGAAGGATATGCATCTTCTCGTTGGCACTGTTAAGAACTGTGGCTGATCAGACTCAGTTGTTATATGTATATCCTAAGCATATAGCCTCGATAGAGTTTATTTACAAGTATGAATAAAGTTGGATGGTGATTAGCTAGTGAAATCCCTGATGCGAGTTTCAGCATATATTGAAACCGTCAGCGGGATCACCTGTCACAAGTCAGTTGTGATACTCACAACAACGTGGACTAAATCACTTTGTGTCAAATTCTGCCGCGTTATCCTTTGAGCTACTGAATTCAGAAAGCCTATGAAATGCGAGTCCTGGACTCCATTTGCCAGCTATAATCTAATTTTAATCATACTTGAATATACTCGTTGTTTTATTCCTGCACTATAAGCTTTAACGACCAAAACTAATTCTCTAAAACAACGAGTTGTTACATACAAAATGTGCAATACTTTAAAATGACGTGCACAGATAATGTCGATGTCGACTATTATAAACACTAAAAATTATAACTTTTATGTAGGAATGATTTACATTTCGCCATTCATCATACATAGAAAAAACAGATTTTCGTCAATGGTGAACGAGTAATTGTCATTTCTAAATTGGAACTATACGACTGAGTGTAATAATTAATTATTTGTTGAATCCTTCTACGTTTTAAGAGTTTTTGTTTCTTTAAAGATTCTTTCACACACATACACACATGTACGGTGAACGTAATAATCGACGGAAGGAATATATGAACATAATTTATAGTTAATCATTCTTAATACGAAAAAAAGAGCGCACAGAAAAAAAACTGTTTTTGACAATCCAAGGAGGAAATAGTTTTAGTAAATTGCTTAACATTACCTACCTATTATTAGACTGAAATCAATAATGAAAACATGGACAAAAGAAATTCATATCTGATCATTTCTACTTAGATAAGAACGAACTATAGAAGTTTAATATACAAATATGTATAATAAGCTCAGGAAAATAAGAAAAAAACTTTGAACAATGTTAGTGGATAGAAAAGAAACAAAACAATAAAATATCATTATTACTATGTAAATCATTGAATGCCAATATTTGTAAGTAAATGTGTCTACTTTTATAGGGAAAAATTAGTTAAAGCAATGTAATAGAAACTATTGCTACATTTTTCACTTGACGACAATCAACAAAAAAAATTGAACAATACACATGAAATGGGTTGTTGAAATTGGTCTATAAAAGTGTTATTTCCTTATCATGAACATAAACGTCAAGTGAAATACATGAAGCACCTATCTTCTAGTTATCAACCAGTGTTGATTATTTGACTTCAGAAGTCAGTTGTAACATGAATCTTATAGTTATAGATGTGTGGAACCGTATCAATCAGGTTAGTGAAAGTGGAAAATCGGTAACGATATAGGATGACATTTACTTCATATCATAAACTGACTGATCCTAAAACTATATTACCAATTATATGAGACTTTTACATTACTAGTTCTAGATATCCGGCCATCTGTTAAGCTATTTGAATGGCATGGTTTGAGAACCAGGTTTAGTGTTTCCGTGTCTGCCACCAAAACACAAAGAAGACATTTTATTTAACTTAAAAATAGAGAATATAACACGTTTCTATAAATAATAGTGTTTACAGCGACTTTTGTACTCCATTTCGTGCATTGCGTTCAAAGTCATTCTGTGTGTTTTGGAAGACAATATTCTTAATAGAAATTCTTACATTATTTAGCGTTTATTCATTCGGTGAGAAATATTTTATCATTAAATAACGATCATAATCCCAGTTAAAACAACTTACTTGTTTTAAGCCACCACCTTCAGAGAAGAGAACTTTAATAAGTTTAAGTGCACCAAAGTCTATTTGAAGCCATTCATCTAGTTCTTTATGAATTAATTTAGCCGGACACCACGCACCGGAAATTTCTTCTTTCGAAGCAAACACTACAAAACTAGAAAAAGCAATAAAATGATAAGAATATTATTATGGGTAAATAAGTTGATACTGTATTGATGATAACTGATGATTGAAATACATTCTTGAATGGTAAATGAACCGAACTTGTCATTATCTCATCAAATCAGATAATTACGGGTCAATTGGTAATTACGAGTTGACTATTTATTTATTTAATTATTGTTGTCAATGATGGAGATATTCTTTAATGATTTGTGAGCATATAAGTTTAGACAAGAATAAAGGATATTAGATGGTTGCCCCCACCCTCAATATATTTATTAATATTACACTAGTATATGGGAAGAATTCTATAAATAGCATGTGATGGAGTTTCAACAAACTACTTATAATTTTAAGCAACAACTGATTTTTCACTGCTGTCTTAATTTTTGAGTACTCTTGTGAATTTTTGTATAGCTACCATTCCATGTTTATTAGATTCGTTTATAGTCAATGAGGACAGCCTTTTCAGAAGTGGCGTCCAAAAGTATCGAAAATTACTACAAAGGAATGATGAATAAAGTAATAAAAAGTAAATGAAGTGTTATTATTATGATGAGATAGAGAAACAAATACATAGCTTTTGTGTTTATAGTTCCAATTTGAAATGTTTTATTCATAGAATGTGCCGTACTATTGTGCGCATAGAATGCAAACCGAAGAACAACATTGTCAGATAAGGTGCTGTTTTTGCATTGTCAACTATCATTTTTTTCGATGATATCGCCTGACAAAGGCAAAGCATTATTTATCATAATAGATTGCTGTTCAGCGTTCACAATAAGTCCACAATGACATTGGGTTAAACAATATTTTGTAATCTTATGTTATTAGATAGTGGCTAAATGGTTAGAAGGTTCGACTTCCAACAAGGTCGAATCCCACTACATACACTACGGTTTGGATATCCGAGAAATACTGAGATCCTTTAGATAAACAAAATGTGACCTAAAGCCGAGTACACAGATCCAGACATATGAGTAAAACCAAAATATCCTATAGATACATAAGATAGCCATTAAAATGTTCATTGCTGGTCCATTGATACAAGTGCAGAAAGCAAGCATACTTTATGCTTTTTCACTATTAATGAAGACGACTATAAATATCTTAATTTCATAAATTACTTCACTTTTGCTTGAAGGACAAAAACCTTGTCCAGATGGTGCCACTTTCTGAACTGTTGAAACTTCCGATTATATATATGTTATTTGGTCTATGACGAAAGTTAGTGGAAAGAAAAGATTAAACGACCTAGTGGTTGCTTATGATTTCTACAATGATGTCACTTGAACAAAGTCATAAAATTATGAGACAACAGAAAATGAGAAAGTTCACACTTTATTTGCAAAAGACTAAATTCATGTAACTTAGAAAGTGATCTTTCATATATCTCTATAGTGGGGATAATGTAAATGTTATGAGTTTACATTAGTTTTAACCCATCCCAGACTATGAACGTAGACGAATACATTGAAGGGAAGTAGCCTAGTGTTAATACTGCTAACAAATGAATTCTCTATCAAAATTCAGATAAACATCAGCATTCATTGTATTATTAGGAAATACATCGTGGATAAGAAAATCATACACACAATAGGAGAGGGACAAACCAACATTTTTCATATCATAATCTTACATATTTTAGTCCACTTGTATAGCAGAATTCCACACTAATCATAAGTTGTGTTTTCTAGAATAATTGCTATGTGAATTGATATGGTGTTTAGAAAAACTTTACTTTAACTTCATTTATTCAATGGGAAAAGAATATAAACAGTCAGTACATGTGAAGACAAGGAATAAAATGTGAATACAATACTTAACGTACAACACATTTATCAGTTATTACACATCTAACATACAAAGCAAGACAACATACACACATGTGAATACAATACTTAACGTACAACACATTTATCAGTTATTACACATCTAACATACAAAGCAAGACAACATACACACACTCAAACAGATAGGCAGAGAAAGAAGTGAAAATAAGATGAGCATCAGAACACTGTACGATCTAAGAAAAAAGCTCATTTTCGTATAAACAATAACGTTGTAGACAGGATCTTATATTGTGATGGCAACTAGCCAGCCACACCTAATTCAAACAGGGTTAACATATGACCTATTGGTTATATGTGATGTCTATAATAAGCAACAAGTTCACCGAAGAATAGTTAAACGACTAACTGCTATAGAAAAAAAATCAAGATTACTTAGAAAACTACTAATATTAAATGTAATGTAATTGTGAATTTATCAAGAGTACTTGACTTTGAGTTACAACCTTTTGAGTGAAGGAGATGATGATAATCCTACCTTACTGTCCAAAACAAAGTAGAAGTAATGGGAGAGATATGGGACCTGTAACGCAATGGGTTCAAAAGTCAAGTTCTTAGCCATAATAAAAATAATTCCATCATAGTTAAGCTTAGCTCACGGAAATGGGCATCCAATCACAAACAACATGGACCTTGGAACATGTGTGAATCAATCCAGGTTCCTATACCGTATTAGCATGACGAGATCAAATTAAGAAAATTAGTATCGGAAGAAGAAACGAATAAGAACATATGAAAGAATAATGGAATGTGAAATAAAGAGCAAATACGCCTGTAAAACTCTGAGTGATTCATAGATATAACGTCACCTCATTTCTCAAAACACTATTAACGATTATCGCGCGGACTCCAACCAAGTAGTTTGCATCCACCAACATTGATCAGAACAAAGTCAGTGACTTCATTGATTGATGTTAAGTTTCTGTATGCACGTTCACAGTTTTCTCCATCCTGCTCTTATACTAGCCAACATCGTGCGTCGAGGTAGGTGTTGGTAGAAGCATTAATCGTTGCCTGATACCCCTCATCGAGCATAGGTCGTCAACCAACATTTCCCAACTAACTCCATCCCGGACTTTTCTTTCCAGTTCTTCCCAAGCGCTGTTCATTCTTTCCATGTCTGCTACCAATTCGCAGCTCAATCTGCTCTTTGGTTTTCCTCTTTTACTTTAGCCTTTAGGGCTTCAAGATAGGGCATATCTTGTGAAGCAGTTTGGTGATTCCCACAATGTGTGTCCTACTCGCCTCCAGTATAGTTTCCTAATCTCTTCCTCAACTGAAAGTTGCTTTGTTCACTGGCACAGTGGGTTGCTTCTGGTGTCTGACCAACGAATCTTGCGTAAACAACTGTTTATAAATACCTGTATCCTTTGAATGATGCTTCCGTAGTTCTCCAAGTTCCAGCTCCACACAGGAGAACTGCTCCTCGGTGATAAAACGTATTTGAACTAGCTCAGTCGATGAAGATTCATGGTTTCATCCACCGACTTACTGTTTTTTACTTGTACTTTGAGTCTAATGTCAACATTTCTTATTCGAAAGTTCTACGATACGTGAGCGATGCCTCAGGAAGAATTATTATCAATGATTTGTAACCAATGTATGCCTAAAATATTAGTGGAATTTAGCACAATGTAACAATACAGGATTGTAAACATCTATCTGACGGTCTTGTTTATTGAGCAACAGACAGCTTTTTACTACATAGCCTGCGAAAGTAGAAGACATGTAAGTATCGTAAATGTGAACCAGTTTAAGGATCGGTAATGTTAGGATGATAGAGAAGAATTTAAGTTAACGAGGATTTTGCTGGTGTTATGTTCTCTACGGTGAATAGTTTATTCGTTGTTTTTTTTCGAGCAACATCATCAGGATATGCTTCAAAAAGGCCAATGATGTACATGTACAATAATGTACGATTAAAAATAGATCGCCAATTTGTTAGGTCATATAAATTGTTGAATTAGAAATTTTATATTAGACATTGATCCCAGTTAGGCAACCTTTAAAAAACAAGAAGTTCAGTGGCTTAAAGGTTAGGCACTCATTACGAAGCCTGAAATTCAAGGATTCGGTGCTCAATAGGAATAAGGACCTACACTGCCGAAGACTCCCATACTATAACATACCACCGCTCAAGTGCCCCTTGGTTTTCAATGACTACAACTGCACGAAAACAGCTCAAAGAGTCTTCAGGAAGAGATAAACAATAGTGTTTCATAGTATTCAACATAGCACTAAACAAAAGTGTTCAGATTCTTTACTTACGATTCAAGAAAATGACACTGGAACAAACGACAAAAAACAAACATTTAACAAGATACAATCCGAAAAATAAACATTTTACTAACATCCAAATCATTAGTAAACAATATGCCTTATCTATAGAAACAACTAGAGATATCAATTAATCTTTATTTTGGGCAGAAGTAATGCAACCGATATTTTGTTTTACATTTCCTGAAGTTATAAATGAAAACCCGAAACAATAATGGCTCACACATGAAAGTGACGTGACAAGTGGAGACGATAAACGATTCTACGCAAACAACTAGGACACAACAATATACATAAGTAAACAAACTAACACAAAGTAACTCATGCGACGAAAGACTGGCGCCAATTTCGCTTTGGAGTCGGATATAAAAGTAAATGCAAATGTTCATTTATCATCATCAATACTGCGACAATAATTTAGAAAAAACGTGCCATTATATGCACAAAATTGGCATTTAAATCAAAGGAATTAAACAGCAATGCTTATGTTGATGAATAGGTTCATTATATTTTTTCATAGTGGAGATAAATGTGAATGCATATACCAGATGAAAAATGACAATGTTTTGAACAGCATAAAATATAGGGTAATTATAGAGCATATAAAATTATGCTTGTCGCATGATTCTACATAAAAGAAATATTTAAGGGTATATATATATATATATATATATATATATATATATATATATATATATACTGTCCAATATCAGTAGACAGATTATATTGTTTACAGTTAGGTGATCATTTGAAAGTGATCAAACCAAAATTTTAATTTGTAACAAAGCAGTATTAAACAATACGTACTGTATACTTGAAACCGAACAGGGTTAAACACTAGTGATATATTTGTTTCGATAGTGCTGAACACGTAAACAAGTTCGATTTAATTCTTTTCGCATACACAATCAGTAGGACTAAAGGAATAGTGGGAGATACCTATGCAAATTAATCAAATCCGAATAAAATGTTTCAGACTGACAGTCTTTACGTTAGTGATTTACATGTGATAAGAAAGCATATTTACTATTGATGTACATCCATCATCATCAACGTCACCCTCATAAAATGACTAACGAAACTCGATACAAAGTTGCACTTCTCTACTATACTGTAATAGACACATTTGAGAAATATTCATTTATGTAGTGATAAACTAAACAATAAGTTTTTACAGTCATTAAAGTGTACTTTCTCTCAGGATTTCATTTCAACTGTAGAAAATGTTAAAAAGGTAACAAAAATTATGACTAATGATAATTTATGACGCTAATGTACTATAATATTCATGACATCCCGATACGTCACTCTACATAACAACTGGTTAGCGTTTAGCGTGAAAATGTTAATGAAGTTGACTTCGCAAAACCATGTTGAAGCTAAAATTACACCGGGTGATGAGGAATCACCAATAAGATCTATAATGAATGGAAAATATGAGTAGAAAATTTAACTTTACGATGGTTATTAAACTAATGCATCACTATTCTTGATTATCTCCCACGAAGGTGTTAGCTTCTGTAACACCTAGTAAGTTGAAACTAGTTAATGTTTATAGGTTGTGAATATTATAAAATATGCACCATTATGACACAAACGTTGGAGACAATGACAACTCAACATAAGCGACTAATTTTAAGGAAAGTTATGGAACTTATATGGTTAATCGAATGCATTGATCGAAAAACAAAATGATTATAATTGTGACATACTTTATTTTGGCAAGATCAGTTAGCTAGAACAAACCAACTAGACAATTAACAGTAAGTCGGATTATGAACTTCATATTGTGTATATGCATCATCAATAATGTATTGTTAATATTTATAGGTCAAACTGCATTATTACCAAAAATGTAAACATTGGATGTGTAAAACAATTTAAATAATCATCTAATCAGTGTAATCAGAAATATTCAAGTACCAATAATGCATAATTGTGATAACTGATTTTACGTTTTGGCTATAAACACCATTAGTTGAAATTGAATAAATAAAGACATTAATTTTTTACATATTTTGAAAATGATGTACGTCTTCAAATGTTTCAAGAAGGCTAAAACTCAGCTAGCATAAGTAACAAGTATATACAATGTTCACTTATCTCAGTTATATTTTAAGAATAAGATAGCTTTCACATTATAGCTGTAGTTCATAACACTCTAGTACCAATCTTTTTCAGTTTCAAAATGAGGAAATCAGTGTAAACACATTATACATTGTGCAATTAGGTTACAACAAATGTCAAGAAGTTCACTAGAATATCATCGACCATGTCCTTAGGTGATCAGTAGTCTACGGAACTACACTAAAATGCATTGCTTTTGCTGTTGAGTTAGTAGGGCAATTCGAATGAAGCTTGTAACCAGATTTTGCGCCAGTTACTATTTGTCAACAAAACATTTACAATCTAAAAACAAACCATACTACTGATAGGACTCTAATCCGTCATATTCAAGTATGCTAATATTGAACTATTGTAGTACTGGAAATGTGTTCGTGATTTGAGCGGGCTACCCTATTAATGAATACGCTAACTGCTATATAAAAAGGCACTACAACTCAGGAGTTTAGAAACGTATGACATTTTAGAAATGACATTAAAATGTATCTGGTAAAAAGTCAAGTTAGGCTTTTAGAACGGTAAGTTCTACAAAAAAATGTGGTCGATTTATATCGAAAATACCTATTTCCGATGCTGTATATCGATCTACGTTCAAAAACGTACATAAGTGAATATACACAGTTGAATAAAAATTCAGCTATCTGGGGTTAAATATACATTCATTGTGTCAATACTTACTATATTTATAATGACAAATTCAACAGAACGACAAATTCACTTCTACTCGACCACCACCAATGCCGCTTCTGCTAGCATTCAGTGTAGCAACCTGTTAACCACTAGTTTTACCAATCAAAACCCTTACGGCAGTAAATATAAAATTCTCAATTACATAATCTACCCACTATTATGATTAAGTAGTGCATAGATAAAATTTTAAATTTGTCACTGCATATAATAATGTTGATTTATATTATTTTTAATTAACAAAAGGTTAACTCATGAGTGGGTAGATCTGCCAGAAGACTCAATTACAAATAGCGATACACATATGAAATAGCCATGTTTGATTAATAGAATGATAAAAGGGTGAGTATTTTGAGCAAACTGAGGGAAAATGTAACCATCTAGGGAGCGTTTCCTTCCGTCTAAATGTAACACCGTTTCAAAACTGGTCTGTGTAAACACCTACACTAAACATAGGGAGTGAAGTAGTTGACCGCATTGACAGCTTAACTTATCTTGGAAACCCCACTAGCCCCAATAGCTTGGAGTCTGACGAAATCCATGCATACAGTCAGAAAGCTCGAAGAGCCTGTGCCAAATTACATCGCCCACAGCGTCAGTGAGATGTTCACTTGCCAACCGCAAGACGAGTATACTGTGCAGTTCGTTCCGTATCCATCTATGAATGTGAAACATGGGCTACAAAAGTAGGCTGCAGGAATTCGACCACAGGTATCTTAGAAACATCGTCCATTTATCGTGGATCAAGATAGTAAGCGACGTAGAGAGTAGGCATAAAAACTAGGATATAATCTCAAACCAGTTGACGATGCTATGAATCTTCATCGACTAAGGCGATTGGTGCATTTGTTACTTACATCTAACCAACGTTGATCACGAGGAACTATATTTGCTGGTGTAGGAGTAGGCTAGAATAAAGCTAGAGACGGATAAATCAACGTATGCAGTCAGTTCATTTAGTAATTGTCTGTTAGTCTGAACCATGTACAAGTAAGCACAAACTGCCTAGTTGAGATCAGCGCAATAAAAGTTTTGGAGACACTGGGTGGCACCATGGGTGAGAATCAGTTTGAGTTGTGCAAGTGCATTTATTCTTCATCTACCTCTACACTTTGAGTTCTACAATTTCTTAATGAGTAGCTGTTCACTCCGTTTTCATGAACCGCGTCCTCAATATTTATTAATTCCCATTTTTATTGCTACTACATTATTTCAACCTTTTTGACACTAATCTTGCAAATTTGGTCTCATCATGCATATTTGACACGGTAACTTCAGTTAACCTACATTTTTGTCAGGCTCTACGTTGCTCATCATTGACCGACTCCACTCAAGTTTAGTAATACTTATTATGAAGTGCGATCGCATTTATGATCAAAGTTTTGACAAATATTCTTTTACATAAAAACATTCGAAAATGTTACTAAAATACTTCCTGCTTTATATGTCAACTAAGATAAATTGCTAATAATATATTTGACTGGGTGATATTAGCATACAGGGGAAGAATTAGAGAAGAGAGGATTAAAATCTCCCACTTGATAGACGCAAAAAAAGGATTAAAAGAAAACAACACAAATACACTTTCAATCTAATGATAAAGACAAGATGAAAAGCTGAAAAAAGAGGACCGGAAAAAAATAAGAGAGGCATCCAATATAAGTGACAAGGGAAAAATATGAATGAAAGCATCAAATATCAAACAGCAACATTTTAAATATATTAGACGATGCTACAGGGAGAATAGATGGTGAGTAGATTTATATCGCTAAATAATCTGGATTTATTAATTGTACAGTATGCGATTATTGAGAACAATAACAACAAAATCATCAATAATCCATATACAAAAGCCACTGACATGAAGTTACACATGCTCACAAAAAGCCTATTGCACACATCAATTACAATGCTAAATCCTAAGGTTATTAGAATATTCAGACAAAATATGATACGCTGATTATTGATGATTGGATTTGTAATAGATACTAAACATTAATGATTTAATTGAGAACATAGAGTATTAGTGAATATTAACAGTTAAAAGAAAAACATAGCTGATATGCCGGACACCTGAATAATATTGATTATCTTCGAAAATGTTACTAAATACTTCCTGCTTTATATGTCAACTAAGATAAATTGCTAATAATATATTTGACTGGGTGATATTAGCATACAGGGGAAGAATTAGAGAAGAGAGGATTAAAATCTCCCACTTGATAGACGCAAAAAAAGGATTAAAAGAAAACAACACAAATACACTTTCAATCTAATGATAAAGACAAGATGAAAAGCTGAAAAAAGAGGACCGGAAAAAAATAAGAGAGGCATCCAATATAAGTGACAAGGGAAAAATATGAATGAAAGCATCAAATATCAAACAGCAACATTTTAAATATATTAGACGATGCTACAGGGAGAATAGATGGTGAGTAGATTTATATCGCTAAATAATCTGGATTTATTAATTGTACAGTATGCGATTATTGAGAACAATAACAACAAAATCATCAATAATCCATATACAAAAGCCACTGACATGAAGTTACACATGCTCACAAAAAGCCTATTGCACACATCAATTACAATGCTAAATCCTAAGGTTATTAGAATATTCAGACAAAATATGATACGCTGATTATTGATGATTGGATTTGTAATAGATACTAAACATTAATGATTTAATTGAGAACATAGAGTATTAGTGAATATTAACAGTTAAAAGAAAAACATAGCTGATATGCCGGACACCTGAATAATATTGATTATCTTCGAAAACTGTTTCGCTGTACACTATTTCATTATTTTTGGTGGTATTGAAAGTAAAAATTTTACTTCTATTATTATTCAGTTCCTCCTGCCCTATCCTCTCATTTGACACATTAACTGTTTGCATATCATTTCTCATTGATGAACTATGATTAGTCAATTGTGTATACGTACTCCGGTTCACAATCACTATTACTCCTATTTTGTATTAATGTTAGATTCCTAATTGGTTTGCTGTGCGGTCTGATTTTATGTAAAGATAAAGGAATGTGTGAAGTATAATATGATTCTGTCTGGTTGGTCAATCGTCTTGTGTTCTTCTATCTCCGGCTTGAGACTGAGTGGGCATAAAGCAGACACGCATTTACCGGTTAGGCACACAGAATTGGAGTTTAGTAAGAAAATCATTTTTTGCGTCATAATAATCGCACAGTGAATTTACTTAAAACTCCATCCGTAGATCTTTTAGGGTTACTGCTGGTCCAAAGTCCGAGTAAAGGAGGGTTGGGCATGGGGCTAGCATTCCCATACAGGAAAACACAAGCTCCCTAAAAGACGATAAGCAGATTAAACAAGCTAAACCATTTAAACTCTGCCCTGGGAGTGGAAGGAATGATTATGATGCCTCATGGTGAAAGCCGAGATTCTTCGGAAGTCATGAGGCCGATGCCCCCCCACCTTCTGAAAACCAGAGTAAAAATTTTTATAGGTACATAGAATGTTCGGACAATGTGGGGGAGTGGGAAGACAAATCAAATAGCTGCAAAAATGAAAAGATACAACTTGACAGTGCTCGAAATCAGCGAAAACCATCGGATTCAAGCTGGACAGAAAAGATTGGCTACGGCAGAGATGCTACTATACTCCGGCCACGAAGAGGAGAATGCTCCTCATACCCAAGGAGTTGCTCTGATGCTGTCCAAAAAAGCACGTAATGCACTTGTAGGGTGGGAACAATATGGACCCAGGATCATCAAAGCATCTTTCAAAACAATGAAGAAGGGGATTACAATCAATATTATCCACTGTTGTGCACCCAACAACGATGGCAACAATGACGACAAAGATCAGTTTGATTATAGGTTGCAATCAATTGTAGCGAAGTGTCCAGGAAAGGGTCTGATAATTCTGATGGGGGACCTAAACGCCCAAGTCGGAATGGACAACAACGGATATGAAATCATGGGACGACAGGGACTGGGAAAGAGAAATGAGAATAGTGAACGATTTATAAACCTATGTGCCTTCAACAAAATGATTATAGATGGTACAATATTCCCCACCCCCCACCACCACCACAAACACATACACAAGGCTACATGGGTCTCACTGGATCATACTACAGAGAATCAATCGATCGTATATGCATCAATAAAAAATTCAGAAGATCAATGGAAGATGTGCGAACAAGGAGACGAACTGACATAGCTTCAGACCACCATCTGGTGGTTGCTAAAATGAAACTGAATCTAAGGAAGCAACGGAAAACTGGAGTAACAGCATTACGACGGTTTATTACAGCTATTCTTCGAGATACAAACTCAAAGAGTTCAAAATAGCTCTTAACAACAGGTTTTAAGCCTTACAAGATCTACTGAAAGAAGAAGAAACCACAACTGGAAAGGAATTAAAGAAGCACTAACTTCAACGTGTCAGGAAGTTCTGGGCCGAATGAAGCACCACTATAAAAAATGGATCTCCATTGAGACCCTCAGCAAAATCCAATAAAGGAGGAACAACAAGACAGAAATCAACAACAGCCGACAAGTGCAGAGAAAATCAACGTACAAACTGAACACAGAACAGAAGCAAATAAGCAAGTAAAGAACAGCAGTAGAGCTGACAAACGGTAATACATCGAAGGCCTTGCAACAACAGTGGAAAAAGCTGCAAGAGAAGGGAATATGAAACAGCTATACGATACAACAAAGAAACTAGCAGGTAAATATAGTAAACATAGGTGACTGGTCAAGAACAAAGAAGGCTAGACAATCACCAAGATTCAAGAACAAAAGAATACGTGGGTAAAACACTTTGAGGAACTCTTGAATAGGCCAGCTCCACTTAACGCACCAGACATCGAAGCAGCACTTAAAGATCTTCTGAAAGATATCACTTCAACAACGATGGAAGAAATCAAGATGGCCATCACACAAATAAAAAGTGGGAAAGTAGTAGGACCTAACAATATATCAGCTGAAGTACAGAAGTCAGATATAGATGTAACAGCAAAGATGCTCCACAATCTATTCAAAAGGATCTGGGAGGAATAACAAGTGCCGACAGACTGGAAGGAAGGACATCTTATCAAGATACCAAGGAATGAAGATTCGAGCAGATGTGAGAACTTCAGAGGGGCCACACTATTGTCAGTACCAGGGAAAGTCTTTAACAGAGTATTGTTGAACAGAATGAAAGATTCAGTGGAGGCTCAACTTCGAGATCAACAGGCCAAATCACAACACTATGGATCATAGTTGAACAATCAATTTAGTGGAACCCGTCGCTGTATATCAACTTGATTGACTATGAGAAGGCGTTTGACTGTGTAGACGGGAGAATACAGTCGTAACTTCTTCGACACTACGGCGTACCAGAGAAACTCGTCAACATCATCCAGAATTCTTACGACGGACTACACTACAAAATTGTGCATGGAGGGCAGCTAACAGATGCACTCCCAGTAAGGACCGGAGTCAGACAAGGCTGCCCACTCTCATCTTTCCTCTACCTCCTGGTGGTTGACTAGATCATGCAGACCTCCACATGTGACGAAATGCACGGAATTCAGTGGACAAGTAGGATGCAACTCGATGATTTGGACTTCACAGATGATCTAGTTCTTCTCTTATATACGCACTAATAAATGCAGGTGAAGAAAACCAACGTAGCGGCAACCTCAGCATCAGTAGGCCTGAAAATACATAAGGGAAAGAGTAAGATCCTCAAATACAACACAGGAAGCACCAACCCAATTCAACTTGATGAAGAAACTCTGGAAGAAGTGGATACTTTCACATACCTGGGGAGCATCATCGATGAACAAAGAGGGTCCGATGCAGATGTAAAGATAAGGATTGGAAAGGCAAGGGCAGCATTCCTACAGTTGAAGAACATATGGGACTCTGAACAACTGTCAACCAACCTCAAAGTCAGACTCTTCAATTAGAACGTCAAGACAATTCTGCTGTATGGAGCTGAAACGTGGAGAATTACTGCAAACATCAACAGAAGGGTACAAGTAATTATAAACAACTGTCCATGCAAGATACCGAATGTCCGTTGGCCGGAAACCATTAGCAACAGCTTACTATGGGAGAGAACAAACCAACTTCCAGCCGAAAAGGAGAGTAGAAAAAGACGTTGAAAATGGATAGGATGTACAGTGCGGAAACCATCAGACTGCATAACGAGACAAGTATTAACTTGGAATCTTGTTGGGAAACGGAAAAGATGAAGGCGGAAGAACACACTGTGTCGAGTACTGAAAGCAGATATTAAAAGGATAAACAGAAAATGGAAACAGCTGAAAAGGATTGCTCAGGACAGAGTTCAATGGGAAATACTGGTGAGCGGCTTATGCTCCTCTGTGAGGGGTAACGGGCGTAAGTAAGTTTATGGCTGCTTAATATGTCGTATACTGTGATTCGGTCTCCCCCCTCCCAACTGTCTGTGGCTCAGGGTGAACAGCCCCAGCTGCTGTGGCCGGAGTTAGATATTCGTCTAGAGCCCAGTAGTCCGTACAATCCCGGCGGAAACATGATGTGGGAGTTGGACTCGGTCCATCCGTGTTAAACGTCATCGTATTATACATTCAGTTATTGAGTTCATACTGTGAATATAAAAAAGTGGGATGCACATACACCTATATTAAGAGTCCCAAATAGGACGAAACGTGCAATAATTCTTCTTGGTAGGATTAGTTTGTTTAATGAAAATGCTTTTTACAATTTGGGACTGAAAAACAGTGTAAGGAACTATATAAATTTAGGTTTCTAACATCCAAATTATCCAGCACGTATAAGTGCAACCCTACTAAGGTGTAACATATATACATATAGACATGCATCCTCATAAGCTGTGATTAGAACTGACCCTTAAGAATAAATTATGCAGTAAACAAACCCTAACAGACAATATTAACAACGCATCTACATTTAAATAGCAATAAGAGTAACTGAAAACTAGTGCTTCTTTCTAGCCATACATTAAAGTTTAAGGGCTTCATAGTGATTACTAAGGTAACCAAGACATTATATAATGACATTCTATTACAGACATCCGGATATTATTACATCAAATGACAGAGGCATTATTATTAATTTCCGCAAGTAGATAAAGCGCTGACAGTCATAACAATTAAGTTTGGTGGAACAGTATGTTCTATGTCAAGCATTATTTATATACCTATGATTTTATAAGGAAATGTTTCCGTAGAACCAAAGATGATCGGAAACTATTTTCAGTTGGTTCCAAATGAACAAAAAATATAACTTCTGGGGTATATATATAAGGTATAATATTTAAGACTAATTTGATTCTTTCCATATTTTGGTAAATACATAAGCTCTATATAGTTGGATATTTCGTTTTGTTCCTACCCAGTTTAGTACTGATAATCCTTAATCTTGCTCTTTTAGCGTTTATTATATCAACTAGTGTTCAATTATAAGTGATTTTTTTTTTATTGAACTCCTCACAAACTGATCGCAGTTATGTTTAGCTTCCCACTGATTTTGACAATATTTATCACCTTATGCTTCTTATTTTGTTGATTTCCTCCAACTATACTAACATCAGGCATGCCAACTCGGATTGATGTACTCTTTTATCAAGTTATATAGTTAGCAACTGGATATCAGATGGGCTAAGCTGAATTTATTTGAAATGTTTTATAAGGCATTATTTTGTAGAACCGATGATCGAAGAAAGCCTACTTCAAACAGAAGCATTTCACACTATTGCTGAAAATACACAATTTTATCATGATGTTACTTACATCATGTAGATTATTTCATTTACGAAATAAGACATTTTGAGGCAAATGAAAAGGGCCAGTCAGATCTCAACACAGTTATTAACATTTGATTTAAGTACACTTCTTCATTCTTTAAATTTAGGTAAAAATTGAAAGCAAAGTGTATGCACCATACAACTCGAAACAGCATTGTGAAGGAATAGAAGAAGGAAAGTGATCAAAACCAAAAGAAGTAAAATTTAACGAGCATAGGAAAATTACATAAGAAATACATCTTGGTAGAAAGCACGACCAACAGAGACTTCACTGGAATAAGAATTCCTCTCATTTTGTAGAAAATGTAAAAGAAAGCCACAACAGTTATAACCCCTGGCTTTTCTTCTGAGCCATTTCTGACAACACCTAAAGACAGTGAATTGCACTACCCCTAGGACTCCGAACCAAAGAGTCGTGGTGAACCGACAAAGTGCAGTTTTATGCACCATTCTATCATTCCACTATACCATGGAACTTACAGACCACCTCTTCGCCTTTCCCATCCAGTTTCAGCAGCGGTGAATAATGTACGGTATGCAAACTGATGTGATGGCATTAGTAAAATAAGGTCAATCAACCGACGCTGATACTTCAAGATGCTGAAACATAGAAATGTCGAAAGTGCTCCGAGGCATGTAATGCCAAACCTCAGCATTACTAACACAGTATCATCACTGGATGTTGAATTATTAACTAAACAATAAATAATCTATCGAAAGTAAGAAATAAAATGCAGTAATTTAAGTCAATTTCATTTAGTTAGTCTCAGCCATAAGGCCGAAACTTAAAAAGAACAAATTAGGAGTATTTCTCATCAGAGTCTATAAATAGCGAATTATTTAGTCACGTTACAATAGAAAATGATAAATACATAAACAAATAAATCAGCTTAATTTATGAGAATGTCCATCCTTTTCATAAAAACGAAGTGGACAAACGAAATCAAGGACAGTGAATTTTGATTG
The DNA here is from genome assembly GCA_034768735.1 of Schistosoma mekongi. NCBI lineage: Eukaryota > Metazoa > Platyhelminthes > Trematoda > Strigeidida > Schistosomatidae > Schistosoma > Schistosoma mekongi. Next base: position 65,648,456 of record CM068306.1, on the reverse strand, counting down.
CACACAGAAGTGAACAAGGAGACAGTACACTCTTATTGAAATTAAGACAATTGGGTGAAACATAAAGAAAATCTAGGTCAGTGTAAGTAAGTGAGAAAATAAAATACATTTGAAAGACAACACTTTTTCACACTCCCACTCTTCTAGTTTATCATTCAATCTCCACTCCAACCACTAGAGGTTTAGGGTATTCATAAAATTAGAATTAAAGATATTTGCATAAATGCTTTTCTAGAAACAACTACTTGAAACACAAAAGTCAATTAGCACAATGTGTGAGATAATTCAGAAAAGATAGTTTGACGCCATAAACATGGAAATAATTTATGCTTTACAGAAGGAGAATAGAAGAATGGTGTTTTTTGAACGTTTGCTTTTCATACCTATGAAATAATAGTTTCTGGCTGATATTCAATAGATTCGGTTTATGAGCAAGTGTATGGAATGTATAGAAAACTTACTAGACAATTGGTAACGGTGGTAGTTATATATATATGCATAGAAAGGTTAGGGAATAACTATAGCTTTCGTTTCGTTTGAAACCTGTGAGACACGTGCAAACATGTACTCTATAAACAATAGTTCTACGATGACTAATAACAACAATTACAGAAGAATGAAATCAGCCACGCCACTGAAACCGACTTTGTGTCATCCCGCCTGTGGTTCGAAATCACAAAATATGATTATCCTGACAATTCAAGCCAATACATCTGAATGTTTTCGAAAATTGACACTGTATTCATTTAACGTGTATACCAGGATTGATGTAGGACACTAACAGCTTACACATAACTAATTCGATAACAAGTTACTTTACCTAGTAATCTTTGCATAATCGATAACTTTATCCGATATAAAAAACCAAGCTGCTCAGCCTGATGAATATCCTATTACTAAAAGGTTCAACACATTGTAAGAGAGCTATTAAACCCCTTTTAGTTGACTTTCAATGAAGCCCTAATCGGAACCACATAATATCATACAGAAGTGAAAAGGCAGTGTTTAATCAAGATGAATTACTAAGTTTAATTAAATTTTTATTTTCAACTCTTAAGGTGTAAACCAAAAAAATATGAATGTAGACGATAGGACATATAATAAGTAACTGTTACACTTACAACAATTCAGGAATGTAACAAATGAATCGATCTTCATTGTTCATATAAGAAAAAAAAGATTGGTGTGTTAAATTAGGGATTTATTATTTTAAATTTGGTGAGAATTCTTGTGGAACAGGTAAATATTCTTATCACATTTGTCATGAATCTGTGCGGATGAGCAGTAAGAAATAGTACAGAAAGTTTAATCAAACTGTTAGCAAATAACAGCTATGCCACATTTTAGACTAATGTAACAGATGTTTGAAAGAACGACAAATATTTACGAATATGGATATGATAAAATCATGCTTACAAAATTAAGCAGTGTTTGTAGGTTTCTTAAGATAACAATGTATACACAAGTTGTGGGTACAAAATTAAAGGAGTTCAACTACTCCAGTTTTGTGTTAAGGTATTTCACATCATGCACAGTCATGCAACCAGTTGAAGAGACACAAAAATAGATAGAAGCTTCGTTCAAACTAGTTTGTCAAAAAAGTAAATCTACTACCTCGAAAAAAAATAGTCGCTTATTAGTTGAACTTTGAGACGACGAGGAAAGGTGAAGACTACAAAAGACAATTATAATTTAACCCCTCCCCGCCAGATTGACTGTGAGCTAGACTAGAAAAAGTCAAGTATTTAAAACCATTGTGATATCTACCTTTAGAAGCATTGTCTAAAGCCTCAAGCTCAAAAATCTCCGTATCCTGAGACCTTAAGAGATAGCCTTAGTTCTCCGAAATTACAAACACGCAACCAATAATATTACACCATACAGTCAACGGCAAACTACGCAATATATGAATCGCCTATTTCGGTCGATGGAAGCTGCTACAAAGATTTCAAATGATGAACAATTGTAGCTTTATTATATTGTCAACCAATTACTTTGACAATGGATGGCGGTCTTATTGATATAGGAAAAACATAAGGACTCCGCTCTAAACTAAACTAACAAACTGGAATCACAAAATTATCAAAATGGTATTAGCTGATGAATCTTAACCAAGTATTTCCAGTTGATATCAAAACACAACTTCACGCTTAATCTTTTACAAAAAAATATAAATTTCTGGATGCAAAGTAGCTTTAATACTTTACAATCCTTGTGGATAACTAGAGCAGTATTCTTCATTTTCAATTGTTTGATTGCATGTTTAAGTCTTGTTATACCCAACCCACCTCAAATTTGGGTAGCCAAAATTATACAGAAATATATAAAACCAGTCAAAAACAATGTGGAACCTGGCATATAGGTACATCGGTATACACACCAAAGAAGCTAAAAAAAACTGGTACAGAAATCTGTACATAGTAAATAAATTAGATTAGAACTATTTATTATTATAGAAAAGAGTAACTTGAGTTTATATTAGCAAAGTACGATAAAGAAGAAAATAAGTTGAATGTAGTGTAGTAATAGTTCAATAAATTAATAATGAGCAGGATTTTTGAGAGTTTAAATCTTCATGTCGTTAATGTGAAAGTATTCGGCTGACTGGTCTTTGTTGTCCGATTCATATCATGATTGTTTTGATAGAACTCTATCTCAGGTTGTTTTTATTGAGGTTGGATTGACTGGTCAGGAATATCAATACTGCGATGTAGGTACTTCTAACTGGTAAGCCTCAAATGAGAATAAACGAGTGTTTAGTATCCCACTACTAGCCACAGTCCAACCTTATCAGTAACAAGCACATTCTAAAAAAATTATGATGATTAGCTTGGGAGTTTGTATAGAATTACACTAATTGCACGATAAAGTCTATCCGCTAAATATAGATGTCAGCTGATAACAATGATAATATTTTAACATGTCAATTAATTGTACCACGGTTGCTATAGCATAGTCACTATAAATCAAGAAAACATAACGGAAAAACGCACTCTACAGAGACTTCTAATATGGACAACAGTGAAATACCTATGTATGCAATTCGAAGACACGTTAAAAACGTATTTGCTTGTATCACACATTTAGTGTTCTTATTTTGAAGTTCGAAATGTTAAGATACAATATAAAATGAGAATCCATAAATGTTACACGCTGTTGAATAGTTCGACAGAACTAGGGCATATACTACTTCGCAAACAGAGAGAGATATAAAGCAAACAAAACTTTTCTATGTATTAAAAATGAAAAACATGAGTAACTCACTTAGCTTTATGTGGTTGATATTCTGGCTTATTTTGATAAACAGAACTTGCTGAAAATGCTGATGGTGGCAAAGTTAGTGGTCCTAGATCTTTATTGACTGATTTGACCCCATTTGGGACTACAGAAAATCAATAAAATGAACAAATAAAAAAAGTTTTAGAACAAAAAGAGGAAAATTGTTCTTTCAATAAAATAATACCAAGGTAACTACATGAATAAATTAGCGTTACAAAACAATGATATGTTGTAAGAAAGTGTGCACACATGTAATAAATGATGGTTTCTATGTCTACAAAATGGACAGAAAGAGGATTATTACATACCAAACAAATAGTGTGAAAAATAGCTTAATTACGAAGAAATATATGTTATTAGATATACTAAGTTGAGTTAATTTAGCCATATTTACACTAATGATTACGAGTAAGTCCATAAGTGGTTTGGCTTTAAGACTGTGAAGAATTTAAGTGTGGGACCTAGTTGAATGGGCTGATTTAGGGAAAAGGCGATGTGAATTTGTTAACATTAGACACGCATATAATCAAATGATAGGAACGTGAAATTTGATTCACGAGATACATACAGACACATCATTCTAAGAAAATACGCATAAAAGTAAATTGACCGGTGTTTGTTGCATCATGATAGCTTCCGCTACATAATAAATACTAACATGATATAAAAATGACGATTCAGTGATTACACACAAACATATGCAGAAAGTCACGAATTACACAACGAAAATATTGTGTGGCTAAAATGTTAACATGACGAAGTAAAAGTGAATACATGTACTACATAAGCACATATGTTACTCAGATCATCGAAAGAGTAAAGTCAGTTTTAAACTATTAGCAATATTAAACAGGAGAAACATTAAACCAAATAACAATAAAAGGAAGAGAGAACACTATAGATTGAAATTATTTTATATTACAGAACAATATAAACAACAGAATCATTGAATAGTAAGTAGCATTTTATTCAACTACTACGTCTTTAATCGAAAACTAGGCAGTAAACACCAGTGATTCAATTAAAAGTTCAAACTACCTACTATGACAACTAGATCTAATTTACCAGTTTCATTTAGCATGCAATATATACGCAAAATATAAACCAGTGTCTTCTATGGGTATTTTGGTTCACTGTAAAAAATGGGTAATCATATAAACTCGAGCTCGGTAATAAGAACCAAAAGGAGCTCTGAAATTTCTTCAGAGTATGAATCGCTTTTGTAATGTACTTGAAAGTGAAACAAATGTAAATGATACATCTTGATTTCTTAAAGCTCTTTAGTCGAAGGTAATAAAACTATAAAAAGAAATTGTCTAGTTAGACTTTTATCTGACAAACGTTCGTATTAAAAGGTTTTATCTGTTTTTGTATTCTACACATACGAAGTGAGATTTTACATCAGAGAAAGAAAACTATTGTGCTACACAAAACAACATTGTTAAAACTCATGACATTAAAGATGATGTATGCTAAATTGTATTAATGCAAGCAGTGCATCAGAAGTTGAATAAAAACTAATTGCAAAGGACAAATACGTGATTTCAGTTGACTAAAGTTTACTTAAACAATTTCAGTATGAGTCATAAGTTAGTTAATCGCAAACAGGTTACTAAATTTTCATCATGATCTATGCTCAAAATAAAGTGTTAAGACGACTATTGTTTAAGGTTATTTATTTATCAAAACCTAGTCTTTTGTTTTTAACAGTCATCTCTTTATTCTGACGTAATTATTATCAAAATATTATCATCATTATCATTTAAAACCTTCGTGTGTCAACAAATTTTTAACATTTTGGTGCATTTGAAACTGGTCTGTCTCGTTTGTGTATCCAATTCATTCTTTTTACTCTTACAGATCTAGTATTAATACTTGTTCCTATATCAAAAGAGTTTGTCTATTCCTTCATTTGATATTGTGTGACCGATCGATTTTATGTCGATAGATTCTTACTCAATCACCTACGATTTATGACTATTGAATAGAAGTCACTTTATGCACCTCATTTTTTAATTAAACATTTAGAATTACATTCATGAAATCATTAGTATAGAAACTCGATGAAAAACCAATTGAAAAGAAATTTATTCCGCTCTACTGTTTTTCACATTCAATTCCGTTTTAAGGGGAGTTTACCCGAGATCTACTTTAAGTATTACTCAAAGACGAATATCAAGCTATGAATGAAACAACAAGGTAGTGAGTCATTAGTGGGATTGAATATACACAGAGCATGATCCATAAGCTAACGTGAACAGAATAGCTTACTGATCAAGAGACAGGAAATCTACTATATGAGTCATCATCATACAAGTGTTTATTGTTAATATACGATTCTATTTTCAGTCTTTCGTACTTTAAAAATGCGGTCTAACAATTACGTCAGTGAAGACAAGATTGGAGTGCCTAGGCTTAGATGTCGTCACTATACCATCAATATTCATGTAATCTCAACGCAAGTTGTTAATTAAAGTGGTTTCAGGATACTTCGAATTTTTTCAATCTTATTGCTTCGAATGGAATCAATCTGTCGAACGCATCTTGTGTAGTAAACTAAATCAAATCAGTGAAAGCAACAGTAAAAATCAATACATATGGCTTAGGTTTGTCATGTGACATTGTTTAATTGTGCATTGTATGAGTGGTAATCAGGTAGATCAAAAGTGAATAGTTAACAATTAGATCGAAATTTGAAAAAGTAAATCGTAAAGACTGTTAAAGTAATCCATTTTCAGAAAAATGAAAAGTAACAAAACAGAGAAAATAGACTTCAGATTGTGTTGCTTATCTGGAAAAGTAATCTATACTGATGTGTCGGCAACAAGTTTCATAGGTATGACTAAACTATAGTGCCGCCTCTGGGTGATTCTTTAAGTGACCTTGTCACATTTCTGCTGACATCTGATTCTAGCTATTTCAAGTATGAAACTTCAAGATATTGTCCTACGAAATGTTGCCTTATCTTAACGATACGTTCTAAACACAAATCCAACCGAATTGGGAAGTATCTCATTCCATAGGACTATCACGCTTATTCCAACTGTTCACTGCGACCTTGAAAATCAATGCTGAAATCTGAATGATATAGCACTGTGGTTCAGTGATACCAGTTTGGTATGAGGTCACTAGCTGCCTATAAAGTCATATGAATTGCTTTTCGAGCTTGTTTTGGATGCATGTAGAAGTACTGAAACTAAGAGGAGCAAGAATTCGATTGACTCAACGTTCAATTAAACAAACATGAGATTGATTGAAGAAGGAAGTAAACGAGTTTGGACGATTACGGCTACGTCAGTATGATACAATGATTACTGAGTAAGGATTTTTTTTCAATAAACAGATTCCGAAGAAGTGTGTTCCAACTACCTGTACGACATAGGATTTCAAGCATCCAAGTTTAGTGGTAGTCGCGATACATATAAACCACTCAGCATGGAATCAAGAGTTCGAATTTGTAACTTTAACCAATTTACAGTACTACGTGACCGCCATACAATATCATGTATGGTATCTATTACATACTCAATGACCTTAACTTCATCGGTCTCAGACTCTTGGTATCCTATTTTAGTGTGAAATCTACAGTACATACTTATAACGTCAACATATGAAATTGTACACTAAAGTATGATTTGCAAATTAACCGTAATTTAATGCATACAAGTTGAAAATAAATTAGATATATCCATCATTATAAGCTTTAGATAAACTGTTAGTACTACGATAGAGTACTCGTTCGACTAATACCAGATTACACCTGGATTGATTATTAGATAACAAGTCAAGTGTATGATTTATAAATCCATTCACCGATATCCATTCATTCCGACATTTGTGTACTACACCACTTCGTGAGAGGCTAGTCACCACGTGTGGATAAGTAAAAGTGATTTAATATACTGAGTAAAGTATGTTTGCCAACCATTATGCTAGGAGTAGTACAATAAGCAATGGGAAGCCAACCCATAGATGAAATGAAACCAATTCACGCCACTCATACAATGCAGAGAAATAGACTATTCAATTACTTTTCACTGAAATACTGTTGCAGAGTAGATAGTATATATGATCTCAGATGAGGAGCTGTCGTTTACTGGGCTACGCATTCCGTTTTCAATAAGTAGACTACTGAATCGAATCATGCTGCACTTATTACAATTTTGGTAATCAGGTAGTAACACTGACAAGAACACAACATATGGCTCAAAAATCAGTACATAAACCTGTATCTGAGTTACATTATCACTTTTGGTACAATATTAGTCAATGTGAGCAGGTTATTTTGCAGAATAGTGTCTGAATGTAGTGTACAACTTGGCACAAGTTTTAATACATTGATGATTATTAACGAGTAAAGGCTCTATACATAGGCATGCAGGAAAGTGAAGATGCAACGAAGAAACAACAATCACCAACAAAAGCATTTTAACGCTAAACTATAGAAGAAAAGGTATAATTAGTCAAAAGAAATGTTTGTGTAAACATACAGCAAATTGATAATAAAACTGTAAATATATGAATGAATCAGAAATGAATTACAAATTATAATATTCAGAAAATAATCATCATACGAATATACGGTAGGCTGTAGTGTGCAATTCCTAGTAGCAGTCATAACAATTTAAATTAGTATGGACGGGGCTATCATTATATATAGCAGTAACGCTTATATTGGCGTCAGATTGGGTGGAATAGTCTTATTCATAGTTCTTCCACAATAACCTAGTATATAGTTGTGATGGCTAATGTAATGCGTTAATAATACTAATTATTTATATAAGCTGACTATGTGGAGTCAACTTTTAATGTGAACTCAAAAGTGGACGGATCTAAAAATCAGATAAATGAATTAGTCTATCAGGGAATGCATATAATAAGCATGAAGAGTCAGATATTGCGTTTTTGAGCATATACAAATTGTAAGACTGATCAAATAAAGTATGAGCGGTCGTTAATATTAAAGTACTAAACAGACAAGCATCACATCTATTTACGCATAAACAGTCTAGTTTCCAGGCTAAGAGGAATTTGTACCAAGACAACGCGATAAAACATAAAACAATAATTCTAAAACTCCACAACAATATAGTAGAGTAATAATATTGGAGAGGTTGAGTCGAGAGAGGATTTCATCAGTAAATTTCCATTTCAGGGAAATATTGAGGAGAAATGCTTGTGAATTGGAAGGTTCCTTTCATCAAATATCAATATCTGCTGTGAAGATCAGGAGGAACAGATGTTAACAGGTATATAGTTGTCTAAGACTTCTGTGAAAAGTTATGGATATGATGACTTACTACATGAATTTTAGTCACGATAAGTAAAACACAAGTTCTTCGTTTGAATTAACAGAATAAGATTTATACCTCTAACTTCAATATACGCCGTAAACCTTGCAGTTCCACCACATTCATCAATACGTAGGGTTGATAGATATATTAATGAAGTAGTGTTAGGTGAAAGTACCCATAACCTACTACAAAGCACAACAGCATGAATGTGGATTTGGAAACAAGTGTCTATACCAAAATGTGGAAAGGATCCCAAAGTAACTATCTGTCGAAATTAACTGTGACAAGAAGTCTACACAGCCTGATGCATGAATTAATTTTAGTTTATGAGTTGAGACTTTAAATGAAATATATCAAAATTCATAGCTGCAGTAAGTCAATTTACGTAATACCGTACTTTAAACTTTCAGTTTCACTATGAATTAATACTTTAAACCCCGAAACTTCATCCATTCCCAATGGATAATGACCGATTTTTAATACATTTGTGATAGGTTGTACGGCACTTTACAACTGACTTGACTGACTACAATTGAATAGTACTCTGACAGTATCGTTGATCCCACTACTAAGATCATTTTATACATTATTTTAAACGATATATCTGGGAGTCAAGTGCAATCAAACACAATAAACAATAATTGCACTCAATTTCTATCTGAAGGCTTTGTTAGTAGAATAAGTCACCCAGAAACGACAAATCTATGGAAAAAGAATCTAAATAAGTGTAGCAAAAGGATTTGATTTCATGATCAAACACAAATGTATGTATGTATAATCAACATAGAACGTGGCACATGTATGCGTCGGATCAAGTTGCCATACCACCATGGCACCGCAAGAGTAACACCACCACCATTAGTAGAAGTTACTTCAATAAAAAAATAATAATAATAGTAACAAGGAGTGTGAACATATAGAATATGGTTCAGGAAGCGTAGAAAGAAAGTTATAGAATAATTTAGAGCTCATAATTTAAGGGAGGACAATGAGTGAATACATCTGCGCCATTGTCACCGATTCTGGGCCATGTCACTCAGTGTTTCTAGCCACTGGTTACGGTGATCGCGAGGACCTCATCCAGGTAGTCTGCAGCTACCGACACGACTTAAACCGGCAGTCAGTGACTTCATGGACTGATACCATGTTTTAGTCTGGCCACCTCGAACTCTCTTCCATCCTATCCCTATATCAGCCAGCATTGCGCGTCGAGGCAGACGGTGGTTGGGCATACGCAACACATGTCCCAACCACCTCAGTCGATGAAGATTCACAACCTCATCGACTGATTTACCACATTTGTCTAACACCCGTCGTCTAACCTCGTTAGACGAAGCAAAGTATACAACTAGCAAATGTACAAACCAAAGTATGTATTTGAAAATTTGATTTTAGTACCAGCAATTAGAGATATCTTTAGAGCATTCATATTGAAATTTATTTGATTTCTGTTTTCAGACGGACAGAAACGTAGCTAAGTCAGAATTACATTGCACTTGATTCAGAAATTCAAACGCATATGACCTACCTTCAAATTATTCAACGCATTCATCTTTTAGTAATGTCCTAATAACTACTCGATATTAACTATATGAAATAAATGAACCTAGAGATTAGCTATAAGTGGCAACCTAGATATGATTACCAGTATGGCAAATAAGATTCCCAACGAAGGTAGCATTAATGGGAAGTACAGACGAAACGGAAATCTAATCAATACCACGAGAATGTATACAAGTTCATATACCAGTCAAAGATGATCATAACAATGCACCTTTTTTATTGTATGACTTCTCTACACAAATCTTAAGAATAATTCTAATGTAAACAAAAAGAAACTTGTTTTTAGGTAAAAACTTAATAGAAACGAATCACTCATATTCAACAACCCATATATGTATAGGTTATGTGATTCATCTCTAGTAATTGTTTACTACATACTATAACACTACTTTCATTCAAAATTCTAGTCATCAAATGGAATATTTAAGAAGTACAAATAGAAAAGAAGAATGTCTACGCAACTGCTAAAAGCAAAGTTTGATTGAAACAATGTAAATAATTTGACAACTGCAAATTAAAATAGACAAATTTAGGCAACACCATATATCAGGTTCAATCATTATTACTCGACTGCCTAAACCTCAATAAATAGAATGACGTTTGAATCGAACTCGAATACAAAAAAACTAAGATATTGTAACGATGTTAGAAATGGGCGTAAATCTGTCATTTATACTCAAACATTCTGAGTGACATCATTGAAAACAGATTACAATGGAGTATATGAATTCATGACTCACCGCCAATCATAACATGAATATTTTGTTTATTATCTAATACATTTTTCAAAATTTTTGTGTTTCCAACAGCTCTCTACCTTGATAATTTCCTTAATTTACTCTACTATATCAGTCAGAAACGTGGATTAGTAACCTAGTATTTACTTTCATACAGTACATGTTCCGTTTAAAAAGCTAGTTAATTCATCCAAAGAGTAAGACTGAAACTAGTTCCTTGAAGTATTAGAATATACGGCAGACATGACTTTTACGGCCGAACTTGAGCGACAATAAAAAGACCTTGGGAGTCTTAATCGTAATGAACCAATCACAACCCTCTAAGTCAGAACCGACGATTCCCTCTAAATTTTAGTGATTTATTAAAGATTTCCCAACTCAGACTCTTTCTAGTATGCCTCCCCCACGAAAATCTTTGGTAAATTACAAAATATTTCTCCTCTTAGATTATATGCATATAATATCAAGACTTAGCTATATCCCAAAATGTAATGAGAAATCCGTCATTTCTAATAAATTACTTATGACTGAAAATGATAAATTATGCAGGATATATTGTTTTTATGTCATCTAAAAACTTATGTAAGTTATTCCCAAATTCCTCAGACTTAATATCACGATGTATTTTACATAAATATTCATCTAGATGGCTCCATAACATCCTTCCTTGCGATCCATAGCACGGATAGACTTTCCAACTGTCACTGTATATTATTGTTCCGGGTAATGTGTATTTTTCTACCAGAGGAAGAAGTGTAGCGGCTCTATCCCATATACCAGAGAGCTACATATTTCACGACAATATTCATATCACTGAATTGCCGTCTTTTCAGAAACATCCGCTAGTGAGGCGGCTGTCGTTACTTTAATGCCAATCACCCATTCGTTTACTAAATCGAGGATCTCTTTCAATCCTAGACTGGAACGAGCAAAAAAAGACTATTTGCACCAGCAATCAGTAAAACGAAATCAACAGACATCTCGTGTCACATGTTTTTTGCGAAACTGCCATTTCCTAGCCACATTGACAATTTAATGATTTTTTTAACAATCCCATAGTTCGCGAACGAACAACGAGATTTTTATCACTAATAAGATCTCGAACACTCTCTATTGTTAGCATGATGCCTTCAAGTGTCCGCCGTGACCTTGAAACGCTTCCTGCGTTCCTCATTGGTTCGGCCGTAAAAGTCATGTCCACCGAATATACGAACGAATCCTTGAAAAATACTAACTAAATCAATAAGCCCTATTTGAACAGTAGTTAAACTGTTTCCGTCGAATGTGAAGTGTCAAAAAGTACATTATTTAATACGGGTTTCGTTCTTTGTTCTGTGGACTGATAAGTATAATACCGGGCGAAACGACCGTTCAGTGTTCCCTAGTTTTCAACCGATGTTACCCTTGGATGAATGTAAACAGATTAATGCTCAATTTTCACAAAACTATCTCAAATGAAATAAAAAATGTCAAATTAACTTAAACTTTTGGACTGTTAAGGAAATGAAAATTCCGTTTTCTATAAATAATCCGTATAAACTATACAAATTGAAGAATCGAGTATAAAACATTAAACAATTAAAACAGAATTCATTAATATACTCGATGCAAAATTACGATTATAAGAAACAGGAATAAGTAAGACAAAGATAACGACTAAATAGTGTAAGATTTAGAACTAGTCCCTAGTAATCTGAAATTTTATGGATAACATCAACACAAAATGTGGTAATAATACAGCACATAAATATTAACACAAGCAATAATGAAAATGTTTACATAGAGAGCTTAAAACCGATAAACACAGCTGTTCAGATTTTGGATTATTGAGAGTTTGAATGAGTGCTCATTAAAGATAATACATAGAAAGTGTAGTATAAGAATGACTAATTAGATAAAATACTCAGATGACTAAGCTGATCCATATGATCAATATTTGAACCTGAACTTATCACTTATCAAAAGCCAGAATTACGGACAAACAAACAAAGAATATGAGGGATTGTACTTTTCAATCGATGATAACCGAAATTGCATTTGGACAGTCTTCGATAGTATACATATATATTAAGTAAACTAATCGGCATTGCCTACGTGTACGATGACGATGGGTGATTAGTCCTATCTAGGAATCGCTAGTGAGAGATATTTGTATTCCAATGCTTACGGATACACAGTGGCTAAAACTTAGTACCCGATGCATCAAACACACCGTATATAATAGCCATTAAATGAATATTCACTGAAGAAGTAAGAGCTGCACCAGAAGGATCGGATGATCGTGGAAATATATCGCCAAATGATTGAGATTGAAGATGTGCCTTATACATCCATAAGAAGTTAGATAATTATAGTGAAACCTGGAGGCCTAAGTCACATCAATAGTAGGACTGTGTATGTCCATTGAATTGTTCTATACCAGGACAAAAAAGGCATGTAGTACATCTTGAATTTTAATCGTATTCTAATTGAGATCAACCTGCAAAACTAAAACCGCCTACAAGTTAACTTAATATTCATAAAAATTTCACCATTAAATTATAACTCTTTGTTTATTGGAGACAAAAAATTGAGTAGTACAGTAAACTATCAAAGAATATTATGATACAGTATAGTCCAAATTATTACAATTATAGTGAATGATTACAAGCGTTATGGATCATTCATAAAACAGTTATCCACATAAGTACTGGAAGTAAGAATTATTCACATTTGAAAGTGACACGACTGTACTCTGCAAAGTAAATCTAGTAATCGTTACTACAACACAAATCTGAAACTTAGAAACCTATATAAGTAGAAGTACATTCAACTGTCAGCAAGTCAGACATCTGAGGCGATGTAGACCTTCAACTATTAAAACGTTAACATAATAGAAAATTCATGTACAATTTTCATTAAATTAGTTTTCTTTTCAAATTATTCTATTCTAAATAACTAAATAGTACTTCAGAATCACTAGAACTGGAAAAAAAACCCTCTTATCTTTATGGTTTTAATACTTTCTAAGTGTAATCTGATTTACTCAAATAGAAAAAAAGGCACTAGACAGATATTACTATTGGGTTTCTACATGGATAGAAACACGCTTACATGCATATTGTGTACGTATGAAGAATGTTTGCAAATCATTTCCAATGAAAAACGACAACTTTGTTAACATTCAACATAAGTCATATGAAACAATGAATTATTGAGAGTTTGAATGAGTGCTCATTAAAGATAATACATAGAAAGTGTAGTATAAGAATGACTAATTAGATAAAATACTCAGATGACTAAGCTGATCCATATGATCAATATTTGAACCTGAACTTATCACTTATCAAAAGCCAGAATTACGGACAAACAAACAAAGAATATGAGGGATTGTACTTTTCAATCGATGATAACCGAAATTGCATTTGGACAGTCTTCGATAGTATACATATATATTAAGTAAACTAATCGGCATTGCCTACGTGTACGATGACGATGGGTGATTAGTCCTATCTAGGAATCGCTAGTGAGAGATATTTGTATTCCAATGCTTACGGATACACAGTGGCTAAAACTTAGTACCCGATGCATCAAACACACCGTATATAATAGCCATTAAATGAATATTCACTGAAGAAGTAAGAGCTGCACCAGAAGGATCGGATGATCGTGGAAATATATCGCCAAATGATTGAGATTGAAGATGTGCCTTATACATCCATAAGAAGTTAGATAATTATAGTGAAACCTGGAGGCCTAAGTCACATCAATAGTAGGACTGTGTATGTCCATTGAATTGTTCTATACCAGGACAAAAAAGGCATGTAGTACATCTTGAATTTTAATCGTATTCTAATTGAGATCAACCTGCAAAACTAAAACCGCCTACAAGTTAACTTAATATTCATAAAAATTTCACCATTAAATTATAACTCTTTGTTTATTGGAGACAAAAAATTGAGTAGTACAGTAAACTATCAAAGAATATTATGATACAGTATAGTCCAAATTATTACAATTATAGTGAATGATTACAAGCGTTATGGATCATTCATAAAACAGTTATCCACATAAGTACTGGAAGTAAGAATTATTCACATTTGAAAGTGACACGACTGTACTCTGCAAAGTAAATCTAGTAATCGTTACTACAACACAAATCTGAAACTTAGAAACCTATATAAGTAGAAGTACATTCAACTGTCAGCAAGTCAGACATCTGAGGCGATGTAGACCTTCAACTATTAAAACGTTAACATAATAGAAAATTCATGTACAATTTTCATTAAATTAGTTTTCTTTTCAAATTATTCTATTCTAAATAACTAAATAGTACTTCAGAATCACTAGAACTGGAAAAAAAACCCTCTTATCTTTATGGTTTTAATACTTTCTAAGTGTAATCTGATTTACTCAAATAGAAAAAAAGGCACTAGACAGATATTACTATTGGGTTTCTACATGGATAGAAACACGCTTACATGCATATTGTGTACGTATGAAGAATGTTTGCAAATCATTTCCAATGAAAAACGACAACTTTGTTAACATTCAACATAAGTCATATGAAACAATGAATTATTGAGAGTTGGGTTGAAATTGAATGCCAATAATTGTTCCTAATCTTCCTCCTTCCTCCATCTTTAATGTAATATAAAATCTGTATATTACTACTAAAGACAACGGTTACTCCATGAATAAAATAACGAAGAGTTAAACTGGATGAACCAACGCGGTTTCTAAGTTAATATATTATAATGGAGTTTATGATGTGTTTTCAATATTTAGTCTGCCTATAACAAAGAGAGAAATATTAATTCATTAGTTTTCTTTTTTAAAATAAATATCATGTTTAATGATGCCTGGTAAATCCGACTAATAATATCCGTCTGGAAACTAGAATGAATAGTCAAATGATTATTTATAAAGTAATGAATAATATATAGAGAATTTAGAAGAGAAGATTAATGTTGTAGATTAATCATTGTGTGAATTAATCAAACAGACAACAACAACAATAACAACAATAAAAAGAAGGAATTTTACTATGTTTAAAATGAGATTCACTTGGATTTTTCAATGATTTTCTATGATCAACAATAAATCTATAATACTGATCTGCATTACTTTCTTATGATCACAATAAACAAAGTTAATTATTTCTACTTAATAGAATCTTTTCGATTTTATTTGAAAGATAATAGAACGAAGTGTTACCAATTGTAATAAGACGGAACTTTAAAAATGTGAAAATATAATTATCTGATGCAGTGACACAATCACTTGGCATAATTCATTTAAACAAATGAATAATCTTACTTTGAGCTGTGTCGAGTTTCAGTGACATTAGTGTGCTTGGGAGGTATTATATATGTTTATCTACACTTATAGTGAAATTCAATGTTAGCCAACATAATAGATTAGAAAGGTTAAAGGTAAAGAGATTAAGACACTGGGACAATTTATGTAGTTGAATTGAGAAATATCTGAAACTGCTGATATGGTATTTGTACTGTAAGTTCGGAGCTTTCAAGTCTGATTTTGTTAGAGTGATGCAGATACGTACTTCTACTGTCTTTTGTAAAACTTAAATCTTAACATTAATGTATGGTGCACACTTGTTGATGACATTTTTTCATTTCCACTTTTTCTACACATAATATCCAATGACTTTGATATAAATTATTCCAACTTATCTATCGTGTTGGTTTATTTGTAATTTTACTGATGACAATGTAGACCGATGCATATTTACACTAGTGTCTAAGTTGCCTAGAAATGGCTTGTAGCTCATGTTCAGTAAAACGATAAAGATTATGGGTGTCAAGATAAACAAGGTTTAGGATCTTATATAATTTATGATATAAAGTGAATAGTCCAACAGGTGATAACAATATTGAATAGTTTGTAGAAAACCGTGTAAACTTCTATTTGCACACTAGTAATTATGTATATTGAAATATTTGAAAATCTACTGGACAACAAGCATAATTAAATTATGTAAATTATGATACAGGTATCTAACTTTCAATATTTAAGCTACTTACCTAAATGTAACATATTTAAGTCATATTATTCATTTATTTGAAACAGAACAAATTCATTGACTAGTATACAAGCATGTACATAATACTTAAGCCCTATACAACAATTAGCCAATACATTACAATAACGTCTGTGTTTAAATTAATCTTTACTTTGGCAAATTTCAATAAATAATGATTAATATGTACAAAGAGTTACCAACTGTTATAGTTCAAAAGTATATTTCATTCTTACAAATACTGATAAACTGTAGGATTTTTTAAGATATCTATGAAACAATTCTTTTATTAATATATGAAGTCTGTTGTTTGACTTATAACCTTTACCTAAATTGATTATCATCCAGTAATGCGGAAGATGTCTAGTCCTCACTGATGATATGGTTGAGTCTTAGAGACTAAAACCATTTGTCATATTTGAGAGAAAGCTATTAACATCACTGAACTTATTGATGAGTAAATAAGTTACAGTTCTGGGAATTACTATACGTTGATATGAAATTTTCCCACCTTTTTCATGTTCAGAAAAAACAGATAACCTTAGATAAATGTTAATTTACCGTAACAATTAAGTAGATACAAATTTCGAAGTAAATGTTATCATCTTAGAATTTTAATGATGATATTCGATTTTCTCTTTGTATCATAAATGTTATGATTAGTCAGATTAAGTGAAATGAAACCTATCATATAAATATAAAGGTTGATTAAGACAAGTTAGGAGAGATCATGTACATACAGTGCATATATTTAAAGTAAACCTGAATAATATAAAGTTTCAAAGTAGCAATAACTATAATAATAAGTTTGATCAGCAGGAGCGGTAACTGACAAGTATTTGCATACATTTTGTTGTATACACTTGTTTTTACATGTGTGTGGTTTATTGTAAGCACAAGTCAAATATGATGAGAAATAGAAAATAATAGAGGTGTCAGAATCCTTAAGCAAGAAACATAAATTATTTAGATATACATTTTTAATTATACGTATACCATCAGTCAAGAAAGTATTTCACATTTTGAGGTGTTGTACGCTGTTCTTTATTGTTTTCTTTGTCTTCTGTAATTTAGACTGATGAATAGAAAATCAACTTTCTCTTATTTATTCACCTACATGTCTGAAAAAAAAAGTGAACTTGGTAGTTGTTTAATTAAAGGAACACACAATGAAGCATGTACGGACTAAATAGAAGATCAGTGTGATAGTTTACTTTTCATTAATTAACATTTACTGGAATATTTAAGTGTCTGTAATTTCAGAAAAAAGAAATGGATTTATAAATCTATAAAGAAAATAACTGGTTGTGCTAATTAATCTGTAATGTAAATACATTTTCGTGAAGCATAGTATAATAAAGAACAACAATCCAGTAACAAGCTGAACAACTGAATTATCAGTCTGTAGCTAATGATTCGACAAACAATCCTGAAAATATTTACAGATCTAACTAATATTTAAATAAAATACTGATTCTCTGCAAAAAAGAGTACCAAAGATACTTTGTTCAATTCACCAAGTTAATACTGCTGGAATTGGAGATTAGATTTACGGCAAATTTTTATGTAAAAACTATTGATACTCTATTCGAATATCTGGACTAGAGTAGGGCTTATGTTACCCGTAACATTTTCCATGTTTAATGGTTGCATTGTATACAGCACTTTCGGTCATTTTCCTGCTCATTAAGAAGGGTTGGTAGATATACTCAGAAGGGCTTTGTTTAAATAAAAGCAAAAAGTGCTATAACGGGCTAGTCAGGAAGGATTAAACATGAAGGACTATCTTTTTTGGAAGATTAATTCATGTATTATGATTGTATTAAACATTTTGTTATTAGTATTTTCATGTTCACTTTAATCTAACCTTTCATTTGACTCATTAACTGTTATAATATAATTTTACACTTGTGAATTAGGGACAATTAATTGTGAATGTTACCTCACTTTCCTTTCATTATTCTTTTAGTTTGGTACGGATCTTATTGTGATTGATCTACTGTACAGTTTGGTTTGGTATGTATACATATGAATGATTGTGTGAAGTAAATAGTCTTTAAAAAAGCATTACGAAATTAGTATACTGAGACAGAAACGGACCAATGGGGAATAATGCTTTTGAGATGGAAACACGAAAATGCAAGTAATGTGGGTACTTGGGAACAAAATTAGAAATTTAAGTCAAGACAAACAAAATTTAAAAGAACGATTGCCAAGTTTCTTTTGGGAATCTAGCATTTCGAACATTAAATAAGTATTAATCATTTATTAAAAATGTGACGAACAATTGAAAACCAGGGAGCACTAGACGCAACTGCCTCGTCTTGATGATTCAACGTATTTAACGTGTACAGACTGGGCTTTGAGGCACACAGCATGTGTTTAAGTTACTGATACTAACAAGGCTGCCCAACCTGATAATGTGAGGATTAGTCTTGAAACCAAATGGTTATAAACCAGTTTCTCTAATTGGTATGCTGCCAATGTTTTTATTTTAGTATAGGATCCCTTGGTAATGAATGCCAACGAACAAGCTAGAGGTTGAACCGAATTCTTTTAAGTCTTGTATCGATTGCTTAACCTTTAAAGTCAAGCAGTCATCAATGTCACTGGATAACTGTCACGATATATCTAAATTTGATTAGAAATGTGTAACATTAAATGTCAATTTGTGATGAATGCCAAACGCAAATTAAGTCAGTGGTCATTACAACTTTTCAACTAAAAGTAAGTTTCCTGTAACAATTTTCATAGACTGTTTTAAAATACTTTTTATATTAAACAATATAAACATTTTAAATTATTCTAAGTGATGTATTCTGGAAATTGTCAATTAAATCGTTGCATCAAATCAGGTAAAATATGCAACATTTCGGAATAAGTAAAACAATACAACTGTCTTTAAATGAATCTACAATCAGCTGTAATAATAATAATAATAATAATAATAATAACAAAAACGTCAAATTATTGTTTTCTATGCAAAATTACAGGACATGCAGTAGGCTTGACTAAATCACAGAATTCATGGGTTAGTTTAATAGATCCCTATATCCAATATTAACTTACATAAACGTATCTTTTATGTTTAAAAAAAATAAAGATTAATTTGATTATTTTTAAGAAAAAATGAGTTCAATATAATTCCATAAAGTAATATACATGGAGCCATTCAGCCCTGCTGTAGGCCTTCAATAAAGAGATCTACTAGGATAGTTACGTCAAACCTATAACTTCAAGCAACAATTTTAAATGAGTAAGAGATTCGTTAAAAGGTATTACAAAATGAATTTGAGTGTTTTCTCCATATCAGTCCTAAATTTTCAATATTTCATGAGGTGAATAAAAACATACTACATAATTTTAAAAAACTGCATTGGAGTGAGATTCAAAGTTTAGTTTCAAACTACAGTTGTGAATGAGGTATTTCTACTATAAAGTGATAGTAAACTAATTAGCTTAGCCACGTTCAATGGTATAATAATCAAACCATATTTTAGTTGACTAATCAAAAGTAGTGCCAAGGATTAGTAACACGTTAACATATTCATCATACAAAAAACAACGTGCATTTTAGTCTAGAATTAAAATGTCGCTAAAGCACGCTATGATAAAAAAAAATTAAAATGGTGGTAACACAAATTTGCAAGTTTGTCACAAGTACATTTGCAAATTTAAATGATTTAATGAACTTTTGACTAAATGATAAAATATTACACATAAGTTAAAGACAAGTAGGTTGTTTTTTTAAAACATGAAAAATAAATTAACATTTCTAAATACATAACATGCACAAATATATTCGACTATCAAAATAATCTACATAATTATTTTTAATACAATGTTTATTTATTTATGAGACTAAAGTACGATGTTCTAAATCATGTTAGATAAGAACTTTAGTTTGAATAGAATCATACTCTAAGGTTTCAAGTGCACATTCGTTTAAACAACGCACCTAAGTAGAGTCAATTTGCAACATCTGAACCTGGAATTTTTTAAATCCATTCCTCTGAACTAGTGCTGTGGTAGAAAAAACAAGTACATTTGTGACAAGCGGTGACTAGGTATTTTGAAAACTCGACTAGTAATCAGTCACAGAGTAGAATATTTCAAAACCGAGACAGCGCTTAATTTAGGTTACTTGACAACACAGTAAGAATAGATACGGCTCACTTACTGCAGATACTAACAAAAGTTACTAGATCGTTATGATATACATACATATGATGTACGTCCAAAAGAAGTCTTAAGAAACCGTTTAAAATATAGAAAAGTAGATTGGAACAAGTCACAGCATTGCATTAGATCTTTCGTTTAACAACCATATCATAACTTTGGTAAATCATGAAATCAGTGTTACACTGTACGATAGTGTGATAAAAGTTAAGTCAGTATTATTCAAAAGCAAGAATATTTCTATAAGTTTACTAACATCCCTTATACTTCGAAAGAGGCTCAGAGGGGAGTGGGAAAATGTGTAACCAGTAAATGGGTTGATAGTTTTCGTATTGCTTAATATAAAAAAGTTGTTGGAAACCTGTCTGAGGTATCCACAAATCACAGAAGTTACGTGGTAAGATACGTAAGAATAACGAAATACAAAAATTAACAATAAGTTAAATGAAGATTGGCTAAATCTGTCTTAAAATTCGAGTAAGAAATGTGAGCAGACCCTAATAGAAGCCATGTGTTTTAAACGAAAATGTCACCAACATATGTTGACCAACCAATGAAATCATTTTACTCACTATGGCTAGAAAAATCTATGGGAGTAATGCTAAACGAATAATTGTTGGGAAACAAACCAGGAAGCATCACCTTCCTAGTAGACAAAATATATGTTCAGAAAGTAACGCGAGATAGTTGTGTCGTACATACCTACTACGTGTTGCGTAGCTTCGCAGGTGAGTATAGTTAGCACAACCAAAATACAATAACTACAGATTCACACATAGAGAAACTATACACACTGAAGCTTATTGCACTCAGTAATGGATATAATGAGTAGTCAACTAATACAGTACATTTCATACCTGAAGATAGTGTAGCTAACCTTTAACTGACTAAATACACTAAGTATTGTGTAAACTAACCAACTATGAGTTAAAAACAGCCAAAAAAGGACTTACCTTGTGAATATGACTCTGTGATTATCGATAAGCATACAATGGTATGCAGGAATGCACATAAATTACTTATATGTTGTGTCAGGGGTTGCTTTGCATATAAGAGTTTTAAATTAGTCCACATAGTATCATATAGTGAAATTAGATCCAAGTAATGTAAATGAATCTACACCCAGCAACTCAAGTGCTTAACTACATCAGCTTCCATGCAACAGAGAGATAGTATTTTCCGAATCCCTTTAAAGGAAAAGTAGCAATAATTAGCATCATTACATTCAAAGTGAAAAATGGGACTCATGTTATTCACATTGCAATGAAAATTAAACGAAACTCGAGGGAAAATACTACCTTCATTTCCAATTACATTGTCATCATTTAAAGTCAATTTAGTATTAGTAAATCGCAGAAGTAGTAGTTTAAATAACGGCAAACAAGAATAACTATTAGGTCTATTGTTTCATAGTCAGTTGACTTCGTGAGCAGAATGGACACTAAGGTAACGAACCTACGTACAAAAAGGGATCTAAACTAACTCTTTGGAATTCCCACGCCAGTACAATTTACAAGCGAACAACCACATTTTATGCATATCCTAGTGAAACTTTTAAGTAGGCACATTAAATAAGCGGACTGATATACTTCAAGGGAATGGAAAATAATGTTGTCAAGCATTAAATACTTTAGAGTCATTAAATTAATATACTTAATGTCATCGTGCGCAATCAACAATAATATACAAGTATGCAAACAAGTGGCTAAGATGGTCAGTAGCAAATCTAATTTGTCTACTAACAAATTACAGTAGATTCGATGGAAATATACCCTTATTCACAAATTACAGATTTAAAAAACTGAAACAAAAATTTGTGAAACTAGTTAAACTGTAAGGAATGCACTACAAAATCAGACAAATATGTGAAAACGTTTTCGCAGAGACGACTTACATTATTTGAATGAACGCACTTACGCCCGAGTTGAAAGTGTCTACAAGGTTGATTGCCTTTAAACGTGAATTCAACAAACAAAATTGAACATCATAAAAACCTTTTGACCTTATGCATGAGAATTATAAATAGGGCCATTTTTTACCACGCAGGTTTACTTAGTCTCTTTTAACTGTGTTTATACTTTGAAAAGGTATGTAGAAGGATTGGATCCATATTGTAACCACTCAACTTATGTACAAAAGTAAGCTAAGCAGGTAACTATTGACTGCTGATACCTTATATAAAGTGGATGATCGTTTTTTGTGTTGCAAAAACAAGCAAAACAGATGAATTATCTTTAGCCAAGTTAGAACATAGCATCAATGCCCTTCTGAATAGTCGTTGATCGTCGGTGATTACACCAATTCAATACCTGCATTTTCATGTTTGAATCACACACATAACTGAAGATGTATTCTTTTTTTAT
Organism: Schistosoma mekongi; assembly: GCA_034768735.1. Classification (NCBI taxonomy): domain Eukaryota; kingdom Metazoa; phylum Platyhelminthes; class Trematoda; order Strigeidida; family Schistosomatidae; genus Schistosoma; species Schistosoma mekongi. Next base: position 65,625,019 of record CM068306.1, on the reverse strand, counting down.
TCATAGAAAGATCCGAAACATTAAGTAGCTAAGACACCAGCATCGTTCTTAATTAAGAGCTCACTCATAATTATCCTATCTGCATGGAAATATTATTACCGATTCATCATTTATAGATTGTAAAGAACCTTTACTAGGCTATAAGCGACGATTTGAAAAACCAATGAAGTACTCGATTGTTATGACGGGAAAAATAACTCTATTTATGGGTAATGTATGTGACCAACTAGTGGAGATGGTCTTGTACGCATTTATCCACAAAAATAATGCTAATGACTGCCTAGCTAGCCTCCGACTGTATGTTTAATCGGTGCCTACTCGATCCCAGGCCAAAATATGAAGAACGCATGCAAGCAAATCAACCAGATAAAGTTAAATTGTATTTCAAACATTCCTTTACACATAAGCGATACCTGACCACTCCGTCAACCAGTTACAAAGCTAACAATACAAAATCAGGGTAATAGTGACTGCTAACTGAAACAACGTATGCTCAATCGATTAGCCATTGTTCGTAAGTGGTAAATAACACACAGACAGCTAGTGTCAAACAGAAAGACAGGGCAAGGAGAACATAATAATAATGGCTACAAAATGTTTACTTAGTATTCAACCGAAAATAATTGGAGTAATCTAAAGGAAAATAGCTCTCGTAGGTAATCAATCTATTTTAGGTACCCGGTATGTAATTAATTGGCTTGGATATCTTATCACAACTAACACTGATATACAACCGCACTAATGCTATGGTTTTTGGAAAATTATAGATAACGAGCATTTTCCAGTGTTAATAATCGATATTTTAGCGGTTCAAAGTTCTTTTCCGTAATATCGTCTTTAAAACTCTCTAGTTTGCTACCCCCATCAAATTATATTTTTCTGTGACCCGTAGATATTGTCTTCGTGCTCCGCCAAATAAAATCTCACTCCAATGCTTTAAAATTTTTGTATTTGGAGGAGGTTGGATTACCCACAATTAGAGAAGGGATCTGGAGACAGAACGCTGCGGTAAAGGTGGAGTACGGTAGCGTAAGAATATAAACACAACTACACATTTTCTTTCTTGTACTCCCAGTAATGTTATGCCAACGAAATATAAAAATAAAGTTATTTTACTGTGATGGCCCTTCAACATTGAAGTACATAGTCAAAAGTTTTCTCAGAAAGCTACTACAGTGTTCCGAACCATTCTTTCCTTAGGTAACCTAAATCCGAAAGAATTAGACTACAAAAAAGCTCTGAGCAATGGAAACGAATGATGTTATGTTCAGATCTACGAAGAGTAGTTTAGCATTGCTAACCAGATGTCCTTGTGCTTTGCACCCTTGGTACTTATTTACCCGGGAAATTTTGCTTATTACACTAATAAAGTTTCACGTTTTCCACGTAGCGTTGTAAAGCATATATCAGACAAAAAACTACAGATTTATGAATGAAACTTGTACAGTAGTTCAATATATTCCGATGGAGAAATTTAGAAATTGTACTCAATAAAATATAGTGTGCCATGTCTCCTAGTGGCCAAAATTTTATGAATTCGAAAGCATTTGCTATAATTCAGAATCATCAGTTAGTAAAAATGACATTTTGAATACAGCATTAGTCGCCTGAAATCGGCTTACAAGGTGCCACCTTGGTTGCAATAATCCATTACTTTATGTCAGGCGAAGTTTCAGTTTGATTAACGAATTAGAACCTGAGTTTGCATTTTATTTTTTGTTGTGCAAAATGTATGAATTTGGACGCGAGTCAATATTATTTTTCCTATTATAAACGTGTCCAGAAAAACAAGTAAAATTTACTATCTACAGTTTCTGGTTTCTTATATAATTTACAGGCTCATTCAACAGAGATGAAGTGTACCTTATATAAAGCCACGTTACGTTTGCTGTTAAATCAGAATGGCTTCGAGTGATTAAATGCGCATGTACGGAAAAGGACAAATTAAAAGGTTTGATGGGTGCATGGGAAGATATAAATGACCATGAGCAGATGATAAACGGGAAGATAACGTTTAGGCTAGCCATCTGGAGGAAAAGTTGCTTCTCATTGGTATCGTTTACCTATCTGGTGGTGATGTCTGACCGCGAACCCTCAGCTAGTTGTGTCTACGGAAACAAACGTATTCAGTACCAATAAGGGATACCTATCCAGTTATTCACCTGAAGAATTAATTACCTCTAAATACTAACATCAATCACCTTAGGCATCCATTTCGGAGAGTGTGCATATCAGCTTGAACTGGTGTCACGAATCTGGTACACATTGTACTAGCTAACTACGCAGATAGCAACCATAATGCACACTCTAAATATTATGGCACAAACCCGAACACACAAAGACGGACGAGCAGTTAGGCAGAAGGATTGGCACTTTAACTGAATAACTGACTGACTATCCAAACGGTTGACTTACTGACTCCCGACATGGTGACACATAAACAAATAAGAAACATTTGTGATTTCATTAATTTACTGAATCAGAAATATCAGTGAACGATCTCTTTTCAACGAAATCACTACCAAGTCGTACATACTTTATCTATATATAAGAGTGCATATCTTGACAATCAATTAATTCAAACGAGATTGCTTTGATGAAGTTTATGTTTTTAATATCCACAGCAGTATTTTAACATGAAGACACGTGAGGTGCCATAGGACCAGACAAAAGTACTTATTGCTGAGGGACTCGCAGTCACATGAAGGAGATCAACATTTTTCAGGTGGGCAGTATTGTACACTATATCGTAGGTAATCAGAAATAAAAATTACAGCATCCAAGACAATAGGACTAAAGATACACCGGTGATACCCTACAACAAACTTGAACTTTTGACACTCGGCATGAATTCATTGCAATCCGACATGGTTCATGCTAAACAACGACTAGGAACAGTGCTTAAAAGTGAAAAGGAACAATTTCCAGCGAGAACGTACTTCAGTTGTAGAATTATTTAGAGCACAGTAAAAATGTCATCTGCACAGATTTCTGTCATGTTCACAATGTTCCACAACTGTGCACAATCCTATAATAATAATAATAGCTTTCTTCTCAAGTAGCATTTTGTGCATGAGAACATACCAGCTTACATGCATTATCAGAACTATAAGTGTTTATCTACATACAGAGGTTATGGTAAATATTTACTGTTAGGGAATTTACACTATATATAGATATTAAAAAAAACAAGGAAAACAATACTAAAGTTCGCAATACTAGGGTACCAAGGGTATGTGTCGAATTATAGTGCACTTCTGACAAATAACCGCTCGCCAATCGTCTATAGCACTATTACTCAAAAATGTGACAGAATTGAGGGAGCTGATAGGGCCTTAAGTGGTTGCTAATATCCTTCCTGTTTTCTTATGTTGCATGCAAGTCTAATGCAAGCCATTTGGAAGAATGCCACGAGAGGATGGAAGGGTGTAGTTTGCAGAAAGGAAGCCAATTCCTCATTTTTGGAACTCCCGCCAAAAATAGCTCACGTATGTATATGTATTTTGTTTATGTTTTTAATATCCACAGCAGTATTTTAACATGAAGACACGTGAGGTGCCATAGGACCAGACAAAAGTACTTATTGCTGAGGGACTCGCAGTCACATGAAGGAGATCAACATTTTTCAGGTGGGCAGTATTGTACACTATATCGTAGGTAATCAGAAATAAAAATTACAGCATCCAAGACAATAGGACTAAAGATACACCGGTGATACCCTACAACAAACTTGAACTTTTGACACTCGGCATGAATTCATTGCAATCCGACATGGTTCATGCTAAACAACGACTAGGAACAGTGCTTAAAAGTGAAAAGGAACAATTTCCAGCGAGAACGTACTTCAGTTGTAGAATTATTTAGAGCACAGTAAAAATGTCATCTGCACAGATTTCTGTCATGTTCACAATGTTCCACAACTGTGCACAATCCTATAATAATAATAATAGCTTTCTTCTCAAGTAGCATTTTGTGCATGAGAACATACCAGCTTACATGCATTATCAGAACTATAAGTGTTTATCTACATACAGAGGTTATGGTAAATATTTACTGTTAGGGAATTTACACTATATATAGATATTAAAAAAAACAAGGAAAACAATACTAAAGTTCGCAATACTAGGGTACCAAGGGTATGTGTCGAATTATAGTGCACTTCTGACAAATAACCGCTCGCCAATCGTCTATAGCACTATTACTCAAAAATGTGACAGAATTGAGGGAGCTGATAGGGCCTTAAGTGGTTGCTAATATCCTTCCTGTTTTCTTATGTTGCATGCAAGTCTAATGCAAGCCATTTGGAAGAATGCCACGAGAGGATGGAAGGGTGTAGTTTGCAGAAAGGAAGCCAATTCCTCATTTTTGGAACTCCCGCCAAAAATAGCTCACGTATGTATATGTATTTTGTTATTTTTAATACTAAATATATTCCTGCTTCAGGTCCACCTCGTGACTTATCCTATAAGTGTGTTTCCGATGTAACTGTCGTGTTGACGATTATCCGTATCCTTCTAGGTACAAGAAAAACTTCAGGGAGTAAACAGAATGGATAAAAGAGCCTAACCAGATACGGAATAAGGCCATGAGTATTTGAAATTTGTGTAAAATTGCCAACCAAATACATATATGGGAATATTCTTCCGTGGTGATGAAGTCTAAGCTGGTTGATTTTGAATGCAGAATTATGATTACATGAAGTACGTTGCTAACCAGCGTTTGGAGTAAATTGCTTAAAGGAGGCCACTTCTGTTCATTTTCTCATCTACTCAGTAGCATCATATACTAAGGCGAGATTTTCGTTAATGAATTATTCTGGAGCGTCAGGGACGATCCAGAACTAAAATTTATGAATAATTCAGAGAGGCGTAGCTTAACATAGTAGACTCAGTGCAATAAAACAATAAAGGCAGGACCTTAATCGTTAATATTTAGTGAAAGTGATGCCCTAATAAGAGGTAGTCATATAGTGATAGGTGGAAAATGCTAGATGTAATATACTGACCAAATAGGAAGAACTGTATGGACAATCTCAGCCCTGTTTCTGCTTAGTTAATAACTCCGTATCACTGTGCAAATATGGTAATGAATCCGTTACAATAAAGTCACGCAGCGACTACTCTATCTTCAGAATACTGATAAGAAATCCAGTGGTCTATGCACTGTATATGATATTCTAGGTACAAATAAGTTTCACAGTGTCTTTCTAGAGTTTTTCTTGTGATTAAACCCAGGGCGATACAAACGGATAAAATGTTAATGGGTGAGAAAATAAGTATATTTAATAATAGGAAGAATACAAATGGACTATCAGACGCTACACCGACCACCTTGAAGAGGTGTATATCACACTATGGTGATTCGTGATTTGGAGTTGACGAGTGACAAAGCTATGTCGTTAAATGCAACTGCTATGTCCTCCACTTTAATGATTTTGCATGGTGACTGGTGAGCAGGCGAGATATAAGCCGTTAGAAATATGGATCATATGTTCACACATCATTTTAATTACAGTGACTGTGGACTGCCTCATTAATTAAATAAACTTAAAAATGCTAACCCAAGTGGTTATTATTTACAAATTAAATACAAAATCACACTGAACTAATTAATGCAACTAAATATCACAACAATCACAGTGAAGTAACTCTTAAATGAGACGAAAGTAACTGACACTGAATGAATTGGATATGATAAGAAATTTACAAATCCATCTATAGAGATAAATAAAAAAATCCTTGTTGAATGAATATTTTACAAATTGATGTTGGCAGGGTACCACTGAGAAACCATAGAGCACCAGATAGCTGTTTCTTTCCAGAATGGGTCTTCTCAACAGTGCACACCCTAGATTCCACCTCAGCGTCGTATTAATGTGTGACAAATTTAATCAACTGAAACTTAACACCAATATCCACAAATCATCTTAGTTCATTTGCACTAATCAGCTTACTAGTGACTAACTCTTGGATATTCCTGAAGCTTTAATGAGAAGTCGAGGCTGATGGAATTGAAACTTATCTGGAGTGAATCCGTTATCACCAATGACAATAGATGATCGTCACGAAATATATATCTCAAATTGATGGAAGCTGAAATTCTGCTATTTAATACTGACCCAGTCGTGCAGTGGGTTAGGCGTTTGCCGTCAACCTAAAGTTCATAGCGCAAAATCGAGGGTGTACACTAATGACTAATCCCATACTAGGACGAGGCAGTTGTTCATTGTCCCCCTGGTTTTCACTGGTACACTGCTAATATCAATATGTGACGAATTCAATGAACTAAGATTAATGGTAATATTTAAAACTTCGTATGGAAACAAAGGAGTGTTCATTACGAGCAGATGGTTAACCTGATTAAATAAGAATGAACAAGTGACGCTATGCAAAGTTAAATAATAATTTTGATGAATTTGTACAATAATTAGCCAATATTATCCGTCATTTCGGTCCAAATAATTATTGAGTGAACCGTTCATAGTAGAAAAATGCAATACAAATTTCCTGATACACTTAGATTTATCTTAAAATCATTCACTGTCCTATCGCTTACAGATATAATAAAGAGTTGAACAGGAAGTCTTCCTGGTTTAATAATAGGCGTAATTATATAGGTCGTGTACATAAAGTTCGTCAGATATCCAGAAGATTTCGGGATTATTAGAATAAACATTTCTTATTAATTCTGTTTATGTTTATTGGTTGAAATTAGCTTGAACCGTCATATAATTTAGTCTTCTACATAAAACTAGTACTACGTTAACTTTCTTTAATCAATCAATGCCTGTTACCTCATGTGGAGCATAGGCCACCCACCAGCATTCTCCGACCAACTCTGTCATGGACTTTCTTTTCCAGCTCTTCCCAAGTTCTCTTCATTCTCTTCATGTCTGCCTCCATTTCCCGACGCAATGTGTTTCTAAGTCTTCATCTTTTCCCTTGGCTTTTCAGGATTCCAAGTTAGTGCTTGTCTTGTGACACAGTTTGGTAGTTTCTAAATAAGTGTTCAATCTACCTCCAGAGTCTTTCCCTAATTTTTTACTCACCTGGATATTGGTTGATTTGTTTTCTGCCACAGGTTGTTGTTGATGGTATCTGGCCAACAAATCTGAAGTATTTTACGTAGACAGTTGTTTATAAATACTTGAATCTTCTAAAGAATGCTTTTCGTATATCTTCCTACAAGTTTCAGCCCCATACAACAGAACTGTCTTCACAATTTTATTGAAAATTTCAACTTTAATGTTGACTGACAGTTGGTTTGAGTTACAGATGTTTTTCAGTTGTAGAAATGCTGCCATTGCCTTACCAGTCCTCGCCTTCACATCAGAGTCAGACCCTCCTTGTTTGTCGATTATGCTGCCCAAATATGTAAACGTCTCAACGTCTTCCAGAATTTCTCCGTCAAGTGTAATTGGGTTAGTGTTTGTTGTTTTGTATCGAAGGATCTTGCTTTTCCCTTTGTGTATGTTGAGGCCTACTGCTGCTGAGGCTGCTGCTATATTGTTGGTCTTCCTCTGCATTTGATGATGTGTGTGAGAAAGAAGAGCTAGGTCATCTGCGAAGTCCAAGTCATCTAGTCTCGTCGATGTTGTCCATTGTATTCCGAGAGTGCCTTCAGATGTTGCAGTCTTCATGATCCAATCGATGACCAGTAGGAAGAGGAAGGGCGAGAGTAAGCAGCCTTGTCTGACACCGGTCTTCACTTCGAATGAATCTGTGAGCTGACCTCCATACACGATTTTGCAATGTAGTCCATCGTAAGAATTGCGTATGCTGTTGACTAACTTCTTGGGTACGCCGTAATGTCATAGAAGGCTCCATAATATTCTCCTATCCACGCTGTCGAATGCCTTTTCATAGTCGATGAAGTTGATGTAAAGTGGTGAATTCCATTCAGTTGATTGTTCAGCAATGAACCGTAGAGTAGCGATTTGGTCGGTATACGATCTGTCTTTACGGAATCCGGCCTGTTGATCTATGAATTGAGTGTCGACTGGGTCCTGTATTCTGTTCAATAACACTCTGTTGAAGACCTTTCCTGGTACTGAAAGTAGGGTAATGCCTCTGTAGTTCTCACAATTGCTGAGATCGCCTTTCTTTGGTATCTTGACGAGATAGCCTTCTTTTCAGCCTGCTGGAACTTGTCCTTCTTAAATCTTCCTGAAGAGAATGTGGAGTATCTTTGAATTTGCTTCTATATCTGTCTTCAGTGCCTCCGCTGGTATGTTGTCTGGTCCTGCTGACTTGCCACTCTTGATTTGTCTGTTGGTCATTTTGATTTCTTCGACCTCTCACCGTAATAGTTCCTTTCTCCCAGTCCATGTTGTCCCATGATATCTTCATATCTGGTGTTGTCCACTTCAACCTTGGCGTTTAGGTATCCCATCAGAATGGTCAGGTCCTTGGCTGAACATTTATAGATGGTTGATTGCAGCCTCGCATGGAACTAGTCCTTGTCATCTTCATAACTGACGTTGGTGGGCGCATAGCACTGGATGACATTCATTGTAATCCCTTCATTCTCCGTCTTGAAGGATGCTTTGATGATCCTAGGTGCATGAGGTTCCCATCCTACAAGAGCCTCCCATGCTTCTTGGGACAACATTAGTGCTACTCCTTGTGTGTGGGGGGCGTTTTCTTCTTCGTGGCCGGAGTATAAAAGCATATTTCCTGAGGATAATCGTTGCTCTCCAGCTTGTAACCAATTCGTTTCGCTTATTCCAAGTATCTTCAGGTTGTATCTTTCCATTTCTTCAGTTATTTCCATGATTCTTCCTGTCTCCGACATCGTGCGGAGATTCCATGTACCTGTATTAATTGTTGATGTAGTTGTCAGAAGAGACATCAGCCTCGTCGCTTCCGAAGAAACTCGGCTTTCACCATGAGGCGTCATAACAAACCTTCCAACTCCCAGGGCAGAGTGTAAATAGTTATAAAGGCTTTTACTAGTTAGCGTTTTTTTTTAGCAAGGTTGTTGTTTTACGGGATATGGTTACTAACCCCATGCCCAGTGTCAAGGTGAAATGTCCTTCCTTTTCAGTTGTCAACTAATAACATTTTAATTATTGTCTACGCCAAAAAACTAGAAATTCAAACCACGGTACAAATAAATTCAGCCGAATTGAACTGTTTACACGTAGTTTAAAAATTAAAACTAGAGATCTTGAAAAAAAGACCTTAATTTTCCGAATGCATTTAGATGTTATGGAAATAGTTCATTTCTTAACAGGGGTGATAAAATATCAGTAAAACAATAGTACGATGTTTAACGTACTTTAACATGAAACTAATGAGGAAATTATATGACAACCAAACAATGACCTAGTTTCCATCAAACGAATTGAGTCGAAATCGCAGTTATTAAACGTATAACTAGCATTTTTTAAATTACACTATTATCACCCATGTACATTTAAATAGACTAGTTTACTTAGTTTATGAATATAAGGAGCTCATCATTCATAAAATACTATGAAATCAGCTGTTCGCTGGCTTCTGAGTATAATCAGTAATATCTAGTCAAAACTTATTGTACTACTAAATAAGTCATATGTCAATCATAACATCAATTTCAACAGAGAACGCTGCACGCCGATTATTGTGATGAGTTGACTCAAAACTATTATTGCCGCAAAGTGCGTTTGAAACCTATTAGATAGATGAGATGAACAAATCTAAAGCAGATATAACACCAGTATCAGTACAAAGACAGTGCATATAACTGATTCACAAGCATTTTTCTCAAAATACCTTAAATTTTATCCATTTCCTAGGTCTTCGTATAAGACATTTAAATAGATTCAAAGTCTATTAATATCAATCTTTGTATCGAAAACTAAAGAAAACGTACAATCAATTTCAACGCTATGCACAAGTGTTATTATTGCTGCAGATGTCATCAACGACTGAACTTCAGTCACGAAAAATTGATTAGTTTATTATTAGGTGTTCATCCTAAAAACGTAAAACTAATGTGGAATCCTTTGAAGAATAACTCGTGGCTATATGAAAGATAGTATAAACGTTGTCTGGAGTAACATATTTGAGTTTCCATAGGAAATATACTTCTTTTGATAACTACCAATTTGAGGGGGTGGGTACTTAATTAACATTTAAAAATATGCATATTCTTTAGCTTCATTAATTCATATCTAACTTATCTATTCGTTCGTCTGTTATGAAAAGCGGTATAATAATTTTAAGATCATTTAATGGTTTGTTAGTTTATGAAACTTATTTTGATAGTTACTCCTTAAAAATTGTCTATCAGACTGAGTATATATATTTTTATTCATATTCATTCAGTTTGGTAGATCAAGTTATGAAGTGTTCACTATTGTTTTTTTATTCATAGTCATGTTGTATTCACAACTCCTCACCTATTCATGCAAGCATTAACACAATTTTCTTTTATGCTTCAGTTGTTACTCATCCTTTGTTTTACAAACATTGCTTATCTTTTCTCGTTGTTAAAACAACGATGACGATGATAATAATGATGGATGACAGTAACACAAGTAAAAGAACCACACTTAAACATAACGCTTATGGTAACAATAGTGTAGTGAAGAAAAAAATGTTGAAAAAGTAAACTATATGTCACTAATACCAGTTATTACAATTAACGCATGACATTAAGTTGATGAGGAAAAAAACGAAAGGAAACGAAATTTTTATTTACTCTTCTCGACTGGATGCTTACAAGTGAAAGCTGGAAAAAAAATACACTATACATGCATCTCATTGAAATGTACCCATGAATAATGTATCGAATTGATTCTAATTATGTAACAACAACATATACTATGATGCATGTTTCGGTTATCCTTGTGGAACCAAGCTTCCCAAAAATATAAGAATTATGATTATTTCAATGATAAATGTAAGTTGATTTAAAGTACGTTTTTATTGACTGGATCTAATGAATCCTCACTTAATTTTTTTTATTTAGGAGTACATCATGAGGATTACCTCTTGAATCGATAGTATATTCAACCAAATTTAGATCATCAAATAAACAATACTTGCTGACATTCAATTTCATCATATGTCAAATGTGTAGACAATAAGGAAACGTAAGAAATAAGTCATAGTTAAGGATAATCCTGAATTCATGACCAATAAATAGGAAGTAAGAGAAATGAAGAACGTGTCAAATGTATCATCATCTAATAGATGGATATTTGTTTCAATTAATACAGTGATTGTGACAAGTGAGTTTACAAATTAATATCTTTATAACAAATATACTTGTTGTAACAAATACGCTTAGAACCACATTCTTAGATTATAAGTAGTTGTCATCACTAATCCCTTATACAACTTGATGCTGCAGTTATGTCGTTTCGACAAGTGAGTCTTGTAAATGTAACCCTTTAACAAATAGAGAATTCTAAATTCACATTTTCCCTAGAAGAATTAAATGTGTTGGAGTTATAGTTC